>PVJA010023277.1:0-33220 GCA_004027025.1 Myocastor coypus | reverse complement strand
CTGATCCCATCCTCCAGGTCCACTTGTGAAGTCCCCAAAATAGTCAGTTATGCTATGTCACAGAGTTTAACAGACTATTTGGAGTGTGATTCAAATAGAGTCAAAGTAGGAAAAATTGGGGCTGTGCTTGTAGCTCATTGACAGAGTGCATGCCTAGCTCCTATAAGAACCTTGGATCAAACTCTATAAACACACATACACAGAGGAAAAAAATTACACTCATTGATCTCTTACTTCCATTCCTATTCTCCAAAATTTGGCAGCCCATAGCATTTTTGGCTGTCTGTGAACAGCAGAGATACTGCCCGTCAATCCAAAAGCAAGGGTGGTACTTCTGGACCAGATCACTGTTGTACCGGATTACTGTAATAGGAGAAAATAAAGAGAGATCACATCTGACATGCAGAGTCCACAATTTCCATTTTTGCCACTCCGAGGTTACTGATAATCTTCAAATAACAGCTCCTCCTCAGACACTGTGAAGGAAAACAGATCATGAACCAGATGGTTCACATGACTGTCCTGCCTGCCAATGTGCCCTGACTCCAAACAGTTCCTATGTAGTTGTCTTCAGTAGTTTGTCATGATGAGTACTCCAGTCAACACGATAAGAGTTCTGGTAGTTCCAGAAACAAAAGTATTATCTGTCTTTCCCAGTAGTCATTACAGTCTTTTTTATAAAGCAAACAACATTTACGACACTTGTCTTACATTATCTGGGAAGTGATTTTGGTTGGTATAGATTCTCTACTTGTTGGACTGGTCTTTGCTATTCATGTTTATCAAAATAATGTCTAAAATTCTGTTTCAGGGGCTGGGGAGATAGCTTCGTGGTACAAGTGCCTGCCTGGCAAGTGTAAGGTCGTGAGTTTGAACCCCGGTCCTGCAAAAACTAAATGTATAAATAAAAATAAAATAAAACTCTGTTTCAGGCATGCATAGATCATTCCTTACCATACTGGTTATTGCAGTCTTGCCAATGCTATTTTTCCATTTTATATGGCTCAGCCTACCCTGGGGGTGGGGCTAGCCCAGTATGTGGTTCCAGGGATTGAACTGCAGTCCCTGTGGTTGCCTAAGCTTGCCTAAGCAGGCGCTTTAGACTGCTGAGCCATCTTGCCGGCCCCCGTCCCATTCATTTTGGTGTGATCACACTTTTACTTTTTTCTGATGTTGCAATTAGGATAGACTGTATTGAGCTTGACCAAATAAAGATTCAGAATAAATGTAGAATTGAGGTGTAGTTAAGTGGTAGAGTACATGCTAACCATGAGTGAGGGGCTCAGTTTCTTGTGGTGCTATAAAATAGAAGTGCCCATTACCTGTGTTCAAGGAAATAGAAAGATGGTCTGTGATTAAAGAATGGTATAATCTTTCATGAAAAATGCCATTGAGAAAGTAAGGCAGCTGAATATAGGATACCTGAAGCCTTTTAAAATTGAGGAAAAATATTTTAAAAATTAAAAATAATAAAATTGAGGAACATTAAAAAAGATAAGCGTGAGACTTTCCAGGTAAATAGATTTAATCTGAGGCCATACTGTTAAGTGAAATAAATTGGACACTAGGGACCCGGCAGGATGGCTCAGTGGTCTAAAGTGCCTGCTTAGGAAAGCTTAGGCGGCTGCAGGGACCACGGTTGGATCCCCGGGCACCACATGCTGCACCAGCCCTGCCCTTAGGGAAGGCTGAGCTGGCCATAAAAATAAATAAATAAACAAACAAAAGCTCTGAAACAAAAAAAAAATTTAAAAAATAAATTGGACACTCATGTTTAAATATTGCATTGTTTCCCTGCGATGACAAACTGAACGTATAAATAAAGCTCAAAATGTATAATAGATATTGTGACATAGACAATGTTCAAATGTGAAGGGGAATAAGGGAGGAGGATGGGAAAAGGAAAGAAGAGACACAGCAGAAGAAAAAATAGAAACAAAGCTTTTGTAAATGAGGAGGGGAAGAGGGGTTAAAATGAGCAGAGTGGAATGCAAGAAAGGAAGAAAAGTATATTGTATACACGTACAAACTCCCTAGATGAATGTTATCATTATGTATATCTGAAACATACCAATAAAATTAAAAATGTAAAGAATAAAGTTGAGGCATGACTTATATGTGATACTTTAACATATCTAAAATATACAGTGAGCAGCAGTTGTACACAATTGTTTAATCCTTACTCAGATCGGGCACCTCTGAAAGCTTCCTCATGTCCCTTCCTGGTTAGTATGCCTGCAGATATAAGCAGCATTCTGATGAAGTTACCTTTTCATATTAATGATTTCCCAGAGTTGCATTTTACCCAACAGGGAGGAAAGAATCACTCAGTGAGGTTCAATGGCCCCTAGGGTAGCTCATTTAGCACTGCCAGAATTTGGTGCTATCCTGGGACTATTAGAGATTTCATCTAAATCTCTTATGCTACTTAGTAGTAGGTTGCTACTTTTTGGTTCCTCTGGTCAGTCCCGGCAGATATTACAAGGAATATACCCAGATAGAATTACTAGAAAAAAAAAAAAAAAAAAAAAAAAGCTTTCAGTGAAACAGAAGGAGAAAGAAGGCAAAATTGCACCTAACCAAATTATCTTTCCACATAATGGCTCACATGAAGTGATAAAATTTCTATTTCAGCTTTGTTTTTAGCCTATGGTAAATTTACTTAGTTAATGAATATTAATACCAGTGCATAATCAATGTGGAAAGGTTAACAACTGAGCTAATAAACTAAGCGGACAAGCAGTATCTCTGTATCCTTGTTTATTATTTATACTTTCAATATACTGGGCACTCCAAAAATACTTGTTGGACTAGATTATGACCGGTTTTGAAATTAGCATTAGAGGTGTAAAGGATCTACTAATTTTAACATACAGTTTTTTTCTCCTGCTTCTTTCTCAGTTTGTCTGCCTCACTTTCTCCTACTTTCAGACTCATTCTTATCTATCCATCAGGTTGGTAGTGGTTGTTTACTCCTGGAGGAAAGAAAAACTCAATTTACACAACTGTTTATTGATCTCTTTCTGTGTGCAAAGTACTGTGAAGGGAACCAAAGAAGTACAAATATGCCTTCTGGAACTCCTATCTCCGTCTCTAAGAATATCTCTCTGGCTTGGAAGTTACACATCAGTTTGAGCACAGGGTCTGAAATCTCAGTTCAAAGCTTGACTGTGCCATTTTATGATTGTCTCTGGGCAAGTTACTTAACCTCTTTGCAACCCAGTTTTCTTATCTATAAACTGAGGGTGATGAAAATAACTGCCTTGTGTGGTTAATATGAAGAATAAGTGAATTAATACATATGAAGAATTTAGAGAAATCCTGGATCAGAATAAGCACTATTGGAGTTTTTACCCTCAGAGTTAAAGCAGGCCCACTAACTCAATAAATGCCAAGAACAGAATGAAATGTGTCATGCAAGACAATATTTATAATACTCAATGGAACTGTACTGTAAAATATTTTGCAGCCATCTACAGGTGAAATTCATGAACTTGGGAAACAAGTGCAATAAAACTGTCATAAGTTTAGGCTCATCACATAAGGGATGTGGGAAGAATTCAGGCTCGACTACTCATTAGCAATGTGCCCAGGAGCAAGTTAGGTGACTTCTCTGAGTCTCAGTTCCTTCACCTCTGAATAGGGAATGATACATACTTCATAAAATTATTGTGAGGATTAAATGAGTTAAACATTTGAGCCGGGCGTGGCGGCTCACGCCTGTAATCCCAGCACTTGGGAGGCTGAGGCAGGAGGATTGGTGAGAGTTCGAGACCAGCCTGGGCTACAAAAGTGAGCTCAAGGCCAGCCTCAACTGCATAGCGAGACCCTGTCTCAAAAAGACAAAAAACCCTGTCTCAAAAAGTAAAAAAAAATTGAATCCCTCGGCACAGAATGTTACCTAATAAATGCTGACTAGATGTTATTTCTGTTTTAGCCTAAGTTATAAAAGTTACATGATTAGTAACTATAAGGCATTTAGCTCACTGTCTTGCACATAGTGAGAATTCAGTAAACGACCCTTTTCTTCTTCCTTTCCTCTTTCAGTTTGATAGATTTAGCGATTGTAATTTGCAGCAATACTTGCTTTGAAGGAAGCAAATAAGACTGGTAGTCAGCTAACCAAAGCGTATCAGATTCTAAATTTTTACTAAAACAGAGGGCTGTGGGAGGCAGCCAGATAGCTCAGTGGACTAAATCGCTTGCTTAAACAGGCACAGAGAACTGAGTTTGAACCCTGGTGTGGCAGTGCCATGCTGGCCACGCCCCCAGGTGTGCTGAGACAGTGACTGAGACTGGCTGTGCGTGGTATGCGCCTGTAATGCCAGCACTTGGGAGGCTGAAAACAGAAGGATCGTTATGAGTCTGATCTGTGTAGTGACACCCTGTAGACGCCGTACTAAACTCATTAAGAAATAGTGATATGGTTTAGTATTTTATCATATAAATTAAAGATATGACATTAGATAAAGAGTTTCAACCCATTTCCACTATTATCCAGCACAACTGAAGGCCCCATTCTTTATACGAATTACAAAGGTGGTAAGTTGTGCAATGATTAGGCACTGCTTAATTTGTGTGTGTGTGTGTGTGTGTGTGTGTGTGTGTGTGTGTGGTACTGGAGAATGAACTCAGGACCCTGCACTTGCCAGCAAAGCACTTATTCTACTGAGCTATTTCCCTGGCTTGGCAGTGTTTATAGTCTCAAATATGAAATAACTAGCTCCAAGGAAATTAAATAGATGACATATGAGAATACTCAAAGTCAAAGAAACTTATATCATTTATAAGCTGAGTGACTTCTTACAAACAGGCCAATGAGTTTCTTCAAGATTCAGCTCTTTCTGAGTGATAATAACAACAATGCCTGCTGAACATACATCCAGAGTTATCCTAAAAGTCAGATGGGGACCTGAGGGTATAGTTCAGTAGGTGAACATTTGCTTAGTATGTGTGAGGGCCTCAGTTCAATACCTAGCACATACAAAAAGAGATAAATGAATCAATAATGTATGAGAAAGTACACATAAAGTACATGTAACACCATGAAATACAATGCAACAAAACTCTGTACATTTCTTCATTGTAGATAAATATTTCCCAAAGAACTATTTTTTGTCCCTTGCTTTCTGAGGTCTTAAAGTTGAACACTGTTTCAGCATTTAACATAGACCATACAATGTTTTATGATAAACTTAATTGTAAATGTTTGCAGTAAAGGACAGATATAGATACAGATATATAGATATAATGGCTAAAAGATAAAAGATTAGCTAGCTGAGTTGACATCAGGAAAGGCTGCCTAGAGAAACAGGAAGGAGGGCAGCCTGATAACAGCATGGTTGGGTTGTTGCATGATAGCTCTTTATCTTTTTTGTTGTTGTTGTTAAAGGAATTTATTTATTATTTTTTTTTTTTTTGTCTTTTTGAGACAGGGTCTCGTTATGCAGTTGAGGCTGGCCTTGAGTTCACTTTTGTAGCCCAGGCTGGTCTCGAACTCGCACTGATCCTCCTGCCTCAGCCTCCCGAGTGCTGGGATTACAGGAGTGCGCCACCACGCCCGGCTTGTTAAAGGAATTTAGCACAGGGTCCACAGAATCTCACCACACAGATGTGAGTCACAGTGATCTTCCTGTTCTCAGCCTCCCCAGCGCTGGGATTACAGGCATGCACCACCACCCCATGATGTGTTCATTGGCTTAGTGCAACCCGCAGGTGGGGCAGGTGTAGCATATGGGACCAGGCATCAAACCCTGATATTTGCATTTGCCAAAGCAGGTGCTTAGTCTACGACACTATCTCACCAACCCATATCACTACTATTGGGGCAAAATACAATATTTCTTCTTTTTTGTCACTTTCCTTCCGTCTGTTCTTTCCTCTTTCCTCTATCGCTCTCCTTGCACTCATTCTTCATCGCTAGCTTTCTTTCTTCTCTTTCCCCCTCTCATTTCCCTCTTTCATTCCCTCACCCCTCTTTCTCTCTCACCCACTCTCCCCTTTCCTGTTATGATTTGTGTCTAGCTATCTCCTCAAAGCCTCATGCAATCATGGAGGTAGGCTTTTCACAACTAGCCACATCTAGAATTTGTCATGGTTCGGTGCTAGTATTATGGATGTGAGTGTTGCACTCCCCCCTTGTCCAGGACAAGGAGCCTTGCACACAATAAAAGGGACTGAAAGACTTTCGGCCCTCTCTTGTTGCTTTCACTTTATTCCACGGTCATGAACTGTTGCCTTTCTGCCATGTGCCACCCTGCCTTCGAGCCAGCTGACTATGGACTGAAAGCTCTACAACGTGGGCTAAATAAAATTTTCCCCTTTTAACTGTTGGATATTTTGCCTCAGCAACAGAAACAGGTAACTAAGACATTTCCTTTCCTTTTCCCCTTACAAACTAGTTCATTTTCCAAGTAATTCTCACCATTTTTGAGCTGGTGAATCCAACGCTTTCTCAGTTCTTCAGTTGGGGAAAAGACATAGAGAGGCCCTTCATCATATACAACCTGCAGTAGAAAACACACAAACTTTAGTAATTTGCATTCAGAAAAAGTAAAGAAGACTCTAAAGCAATGTATCTATGGGTATGACTTTGTATATGATTGGTGAAAAAAAAGGCAGCAGTGTTCAGAGGTTTTGTGAACTACCTGAAATTTTTCTGAACTATTTATATTTAAGGATATAAGACTTAGAAGTGCTTCCTTCTCGGAATATTCCTAGGTCCTCTTCGTTTTTGTTTCAGCTTGTGGGTATGTTTAATCTATAATGTTTTCCTTCATCTTTGGTAGAGGTAGGGCTTTAACTGCTCCAACAAAAGCCGGTCATATTTTATTGTTATTATTATAATTGTGTTTAAAACACTGCAGAAAATTGTATTTTGAATTTATAATATAGAATATAATTGAAGTAATGATCTATATAACTTAAGTCTTGATGAATATATATGGGTTACTTACTTGGGTAACATGGAACAAAGTTTTAATTTTTCATTTATGGCTAATCCTCCTATCTAGTAGCTTCCTACTGGCAGGACAAACCAAGATAAATCAAATGTGGGCCACAAACTTACTTTAGAAAGAGAGAAGTATATATTCAGCACAAAGTTAAATCATTCAGTATTTTTTAAACATCCACGGTGCTCGAGACACCATGTAAATATTAAGAAGATGTATGGCGTGGTCTAAAGCTTCAGAGAGTTAATAGATATCACATAATGGGTTCTAAACTCAAATATAAATTAATTAGGAATTATCCACTGTTTAGCATTATTCACAACCACAGTTTAACAGCATCACTTTGTTGAAGACAATGGTAGTAAGACCTAATTCAGAGATATTCTTCCCTCACAGGTTCTGTAATAGTCAGGAACATGACCAAGATCCTTGTCCATTTTTCTTTTTTGCTTGCTACTCTTGCTGCGATCATAAATCTATGACAGAAAGTCCCCTCCCCAGAGACTTTCCACTTCCTTAACTGGCTTTCACACTTACAGAGGCTGCTGTATTCACAGCATGTGGCCTACAGAGTTCTCAGGACATTAGCAATCTGAAATGAAGAACAAATCTTGCTCTTCTTTATGGCTTACCCTTCATCTACTTAACAGATGCCTATGCAACTGAATCTTTACCTGTTTCAGACAAGAATAAAATTTAGCTTTATTCATAAGTCTAAATAATGCTTCCCCATGTTGATCTTCCTAATACTGCTTCTTCCCTCCTTCTTTCTGTCTTTAAAACACAGATGACCACCATTAGTCTGATAGGCAGACTGAAAAGGCAAGGAAACACTCAACAAACAAAACATTTTTCTCAATGCAGCAATTATAAGCAAGAAATACCATAATAAAATTGGTGTTTTGACATATTATTTCTGAAGTGCTGAAGGGAAAGAAACTACTCTGATTAGAAAGACAAACAAGCTCAGAATTGCCAGTCACATATATTGGTTCAGTGGAACCCTTACTAGGCTAGGCACAGCCATGTGCTAAGTTGCTTACCAAAAGAAGTGCTTACTATTACACATATCCATCTTTCACAAGTCAGAAAAGCAACTCTCTAGGAATCCCAGAGCCATTCTCAGGACTTTAACTATCAGAGGAATAACACTTACCTGTGCAGGACTCTGTAGAACACATCCCAACTTAGGGAATCAGCAGTCGATAAACTTCACTGGGGTCTATTCTGATGTATAGGAACTAACCTTTTGCACACTTTATTTCTCTGGCTCTAAGTCTGTATGTTCCCCCTTAGTTATGTGCTTTTATTTAACTTTAAAAATCACTAGTTTTAGGGAGAAGGAACATAAGGTATAAAGAAGATGAAAGTATGATCTATCTATCTATCTATGTGTCTATATATATATATATATATATATATATATATATATATATATATACCTATTTCCCTAAGGAAATATAACTATTATCACAAACATATATCAATTAACTGAAGAAGTCAAAAATAAAAATTAAAGATTTAACTAAACCATTTAGCTTTATAACAACAACAAAGAAATCGCTAATTCTGGAAGTTCCGAGGCTGACTGCAATAGTCTCACACGACTAGTTTTGCTGTAGGTTACACCTCTTCCTGTGGGTCCCGCCAATAATGCTTGGCTACCACATTTAGGTTTTTCTTATAAAATCCATTGTTTCAGGCCTTCATATACTATTCAGCTGACAAAATAGGCATGGTTCAGAAACAGTTACCTTGTCCACTTCAGCTTCTGTTCACTGGGAACTAGCATCTTTACTTCTGCCATATACTTTATCCCTACCTTAATGACTACATTCCAGGGTTCTTTCCAGAGTCGAAGTAGAAAAATAACCCACCTGGAAGGGGTAAGGGAACCGCTCAATAATTGAAATCTGCTCCATTTCGCTAGATTCTTCTCCTCTTCTCTGTAATGAAACAATGTATGATTATTGGTTGATTCACTGCTGTTTCCTAGACTTCTGTAGGTAGGTTCAGAATCTGAGGGGTGGGCTGCATGCTGGGTATTTACATTATTTTACCGTACTTTTGAGCTTTTGTATGCTTTTCAGCTTCTACAACCAATATGCACCACTCTTTTTTTTTTTTTTTTTTTTGTATTCGATACAGGACCTCACTATGCAGCTCACGCTCACAGTGATCTTCCTGTTTTCAGCCTCCCCAGCCTCCCCATACACATTACAAGTGTGTTCCACCATACCCAGCCTTGGTGGTATGGCTCAGCATGCCCAGGGGTTGGGCTAGAGAAGCTTGTGATGCTGAGGATTTAACCCCAGTCCCTGTGCTTGCCTAAGCAGATGCTTAGTCCACTGAGCTATCTTACTAGCCCTGCACCACTCTTGTAATCATGCAAAGACTAAAAATGATATTGTTTTTAAAAATTTCACTAAAAAGTCAGTATGTATTATGTCTTAGAAAAGTTCCATGAAGTGCAAGGAGAGTAAACTATGAGATATTAAAGGATCTTATGGGCATGGTCTAGAACCATTTAGTTTTCTACCTACCTCCTGGCTCCACACTGAAGGAGTATTGCATACCACAAGCAGTTACTCCTTTGTGACACTTCTATGCCCCGCTGCCTGCATTGGAGCCAGCCGACTGAAATGTAAGCCCAAACAAACCTCTCCTCCTTACAAAACTAAAGAATCTCGTGTGATTTATTTATTTTTATTTTTATTTATTTATTTATTTTTGTCTTTTTGAGACAGGGTCTCGCTATGCAGTTGAGGCTGGTCCTGCGCTCACTTTTGTAGCCCAGGCTGGTCTCGAACTCGCACCAATCCTCCTGCCTCAGCCTCCCAAGTGCTGGGATTACAGGCGTGAGCCACCACGCCCGGCTCGTGTGATTTATAACCCTAGAATTCTGATATTACCTAAATCTAAAAATTAGATCACAAATTAAAACATACGGTCTCTGCTCATTTTGAGAACTTGTTATGTCATTATTTTAAAACCAGTCTTTTAAAGGTTTCTAGGTTAAATGAGATATTCTATGTATGGAAAAAAGATCCAGAGTCTTAGTATAAATAATCCAAGGTAAAGTGAAGTCTTTTACGAGGGAACGTGACTATGTTCCATAATGTATAGCATCACCAGACTATCTGCAAAGTTCAAAAATCCAAGTTTCTTAATGTCCACAGTTTCTCCTCTCCAACACTGGTTCTTCTTACCGGAATCTGTCTTTCAGGAGGAGGATTTTTTTCAGGAACTACTGTTTCAACACAGGTAATCTTTTCAACATCTATTGAACCTTTCTTGCTGCCTCTTCTCTGAAAAAGACAATAAGTAAGAACATGGAGAAAGATTACAAGTGATTAGGCAACTGCATGATTACATTTTGCTATCTAATCATTCAACATACTGAAGTGGCCCCTATGTGCTACATTAGGATCTGGCATTTTGAAAAAAAGAAAAACACTGCCAGATCCATTGTTCTAAACTTTGACTACCAAAGGGAGGACAGGTACTATGGAAGAGTAAATGACTATGTGCACCTTTGTCATTAAAAATAAGAAGCAACTTCCAACTGTTGGATTTTATTCTCCAACAATCATTTAATGAGTACTCACCACTTCTATGATTCCATAGGAAGACTTCCCATGTGACTTCTTAGTACCATTAAATTTTTGTCCCAGAATGGCTGTAGGCTAGGAAATATTTTGCTCATTTGAATATAGGTCTATTCTATCTCCCTTCTCCTACCTAGAAAGATGTACCTTTGTCCCAAAGAAGGTGTAAGGCCCACCCCTTCAAATTTTGAAGCTTAGGCTACACAGCTGAAAGACTTACCCCACGTTCAAAATCATACTCATAGTAGGAAAGTTTCTGTGCTGTTAAAAGAAAGAGGCGCTTCTTAAAGTTTAAAGGTGATGTTTTCTTCTTTTGCTGGGAGCGTTTCAGAAAGATGCTTTCCAATATTGTTGCAGCCATTGTCTCTTCTGTGTGAAGCTCAATTGTGCTCTGTTGATAATGAGAACTCTTGAGGTCCAGCACATTACCCCTACCTGTTTTTCCCCCTCAGCCTAGGTACCTATTTAACATGGAACAAAAATGTGCGATGCTACTTTAAAAAGCCATGTCCCCTACCTTGACATTCTCCTTCAACAGTGCCCAGGTCTGCTAATTTTCACGTATAACAGATGTACATTGTGCTGGGTATACATTGTGAGGTGACAAAAACTGGGTTCTTGTAGAAGGCAGTGGAATGCTTGCTGTGTTGACTTACATGTTCCTGTGTGCTTGGTAACATCAAGAGACAGTTTTACACTACTCACCCTTCCATGACACATATACTGTGAACAGTGAAAGTCTCTGTGCAGCTGTTGACCCCTGATATTCCCAGAAGGGATAAAGCAGGTGCCAAAGCTCCACTGAGGCAGATACTGGACTTTCAGTTCCCAGTTTCCTAGAAGTGAGTGTAATTTCTCACACATTGTCCCACTGGGGTCTGTAACCAAGTGGTCTAATGAAGACATGGAGGCTGCACCTGCAGTTATGGATACATAGTAACGGCCACTCAACTGCTTTTTCCCACCAGCCACTGACTGAGCTACTAAGGATAAATATCTTTTCAAGCCGAAAGCACAAATGGGGAGAGAAGTGTTTATTTTTTACCTTTTTTCCTTTTTCCTTAGACTGGTTCTTTTAGATGCATCATGCAAAAACAAAATAACCATCTTGAGGGCAGGTGAAGGGGAACAAAAATATAACTATCTTACCAGTCTGGATGCCAGGTGTGCTCATTTATGAGAAGTGACAGGCTTAGCCTTAGCAAGTTTACAATACTGTAGAAGGCGTCAGTTAAGGTAAAGGAAGTATAGAAAGCAAAGAAAGTCCCCTAAATCCACCAATGGCTTTTCATTTGCAGGAAACGATATTTCATATCACTTATTCACCTCAAGTTTGTGCACAATATTTTTACTAACTCCAAACTTTCATTAAACAAAGTGAAAATAAATACTGTAATAAAAATGGAGCAGTAAGTAGGTAATGAAAAAAATCACCAGCCGTTCTTCAGTGTTTTCCTATGGGGAAGGTGGGATAAAATTTTAAAACTAAACTCCTTATACTTTCAGTGGTACCATGGAAGCAGAATAAAGTGAGCAGTTTTTTTCTACTTGTGAAGCAAATATTAGTACTCACACTAAGAGAGTGGTTTTTGTCAGAGCTCGAGGCTATCTACATTGTTATTTTGCTCTTTCCTGTGGTGTAGATGGTTCTGTCATCACACTAAGAAGAAAAAATAGAAGAACACCAGAAAATGTTCAAAACTATCACTTTGTCTTTGTTTACCATGTGGATACCACTGTCTTCCAGTTGTAGATTTGTTAACTGCTTTGTAAATGGTCTTCAGACGAAAATTGAGCAAAGAAGCAAATCTTTTTGCCTAGTCTGTCACACAGTTCTCTTCTCAGAATGCCTAGTTACAAACAGTCTCTCACAGATATGACAAACTACAGATTTCACAACCAGTCAGTCCTCTTTAGGAACATAGTTTCAGCTTGAAGTCCAGGATTTCCTTTTAACATTACAATTGCTCATTTACCCAGAAGCAGTGGTAACAGCAATAATAAGTCCCTCTCAAGAGTTGCTAACTCAAGGAGGTCTCTGTAATAATATCATATTTATTTCATGGTGAATTATCATTGACTTTTCACAATCATAGACCCAAATTACACAAAACACAATAAAACCCCGAAGAAACTGAGCTGTACAAATGTAAAAGCTTCCTAGCAAACCAGGTCCAGGTGTGTTTCTCGCAGCTGGCATCCAGCGTTTTACCTTTTGTTTTGTTGCAGTATCTTGCTGAATGAACTCCCTGAATCTACTCCTGTTTCCTATAAGACAAGTCCTTCTGGATGCTGCTTCTGCCCTTTTTCTTTGTTTGAACAAATCCAATTTGTACAAGAGGAAGCCTTCCTTTATCACTTAAATATCTGTGTTGGGGTAGGGTTTAATGCTGGCCTAAATATGAGGAAGTAGTTAAGCCACTCATTAGCCATCACCCCATGAGTAAGGAGTGAGATGGTTTCTACCTCCAGATCACTGAGCTGAAGGAATACTGGGATTTCCATGGGACTGGATCCCCTTTTTAGCAGCTGCTTTTCTATTATTTGTTATCCAGCCCAAACTCACATGGCCTGAAAATGTGATAGTTCTTCTTTAGGCACCAGTGATTCATCAGCTAATAATGTGAAAGTAGAGGTGCCCGTTTCTATTCTTCCAGAAGGCTGGTGGCTAGTACACAGCTCCGCATCAGAGCAAAGAGCTTCTGTGGATACTTACTATGGAAAGGCTCGATGTTCTCCTCTAACAGTTTCCACAGGACACAGAATAAATTTAACCACAAAGCATTCATAATGAAGGCGTAAGCTACACCTCACTCAGGGGGTAGGAGGTGGGGTGGAAATGGAAGTGGCATGAATGTATCACACACATACACACATGCACACACACAGTTGTTCATGTAGAAACGAAGGAGAGAGGCACGAAAGATAATAGAAACAAAGTTTTTTCAATTATCATAGAGTTTAAGTGCTACAATGTTCTTTTTGTCAACAGAACAATGCCCGGGTTTTAATTTAGCAATTTTTTGTAGCCTGTCAGCTTTGTACTGAGCAGCAGAATTCAGAAAGAGGAAGCTTATTGATACAGGTTCAGCCATTATGCAAACTGCACCATGCCAGGGAATTAATATAAATAGTGCTTATAAAATCAGTAAACTAAACCCTCATTGGCTGTTATCTTTACTTATGACATTATAAAACACCATTAAGGACATCATCAGAGCAAAATGCAGACAACTGTACTGCTATTGCTAATTGTGAGTTAGCAATAAGCAGTTAATAGTACTTCAAATGACTACGTAGCTAAAATATACACAAAATGACATTTTCTCTTGTAAACTATGATTTAATTGGTCAGCAAAATTCTAGTCATTCCTTTCTTTCCATATGGGAAGGAATTCCTGTCGCTGTACCTGTCAAGCATTTATTTATTTATTTATTACTGGTCAGCCCACCCTGAGGGCTGGGTTGATGTGCCATGTAGTGTCAAGGATGAAACCAAGGGCCTTGTGCTTGCCTAAGCTTGCCTAAGCAGGAGCTTTAGACCACTGAGCTGTCTTGCTGGCCCTGTCAAGCACTTTATATGTAGTGATTTATTTATTTAGTTGCAGTATTTGGGGATAAAATCCAGGGCTTTGCACATGCTAAAGAAGAGCTCCACCACTCAGCTATAACCTCTGCTCCTATTAGGTATTTTACTTTTGATTCTTTACAATGAACAGATGAGGAAAGAGACAGAGAATATGTGATTTTTTGCAACCTCACCCAGCTATAGTCCTTCCTGTTTCCATGGTATTTTGTTATCTATAGAATGATTGCTTTTTTCCTTCAAGGAGGTAAGATATCATCCACCTCAGCACCTTGTAATTTCTCAAGGCTGTCATTCTATGAATGCTCAGCAAGAAAGGAAATGGTGAAAATGAGGGGATGAGGTGGAAAAAAAGCCAATTCAGAATCCTGGGGCACTTACCTCTGCATGTTTCTCCAAGCTAGTGTGATTTCTCTTATCCTTTCCCTTCCCTCTCCATCTTTCCAACTCGACTCTCTCCCTTTCTCCTTCTCCTCTTCTCCCTCTTCATTTCTCTGATTCCCAGGGCAGCCTTGAATTTGCTATATACTCATGCTTGCATGGAACTTGAGATCTTGCCTCACCCTCTTGGAAGCTGGGATCACAGTCATTCATCCCATGTCCAGCTCATTTTCTTTCTTTATATCTTTCCCTTGAAGGAGTTTCTGTCTTACTGATGGATTCCTAGTGTCACTTGATGTTTTCTTTCCAGGGTATTTCATGGTTAGTGGGATGAGAGCATGGTTTATATGAGGCACACCATTTTTCTATCTCTACCTCTAGGGTTGTTAGTGGCTTCTGTAAATGTAAAACTTGAGTTGAGGAATCTTCTTGCATATTGTGTAATGTTTCAAAGAGAAAGTACAGACAATAACATTAAAAAATTTAGTCATGTGCTCACCACTTAGTTTAAGGAATCTTAACATTGTGCCTTGATTGCATTAAGTATTTTTGTTTTGTTTTTGTTTGTTTGTTCTAGACAGTCTTGCTCTGTAATTCAGGCTGGCCTTGAACTTAGTATATAACCCAACTCATAGCAAGCCTTCTGCTCCAGCCTTCCAAGTACTAGAATTATAGGCATGTGTTACTACCTCTAGTCTGCATCAGTTTTTTTTCTAAAAATAAATATTATCAATAGAGCTAGCCGGGCGTGGTGGTGCACGCCTGTAATCCCAGCACTCCGGAGGCTGAGGCAGGACGATCGATGTGAGTTTGAGACCAGCCTGGGCTACAAAAGTGAGCTCAAGGCCAGCCTGAACTGCATAGCGAGACCCTGTCTCAAAAAGACAAAGAAAAAAAAATTAGAGCTAACCCCCTCAAAGCTATTTTTATACTCTATGATTTTTAAATTTTATTTATTTATTTATTTATTTATTTATTTATTTATTTATTTATTGGATACAGAGTCTCACTATGCAGTTCAAACTCATAAGGATCCCTATCTCAGCCTCCTCCTTGCTGGCATTACAGGTGTGCACCACCACACCCAGTTTCAGGGCCAGAACGGTATGTGATACTTGACATGGAACTCAGGTCCTCATGCTTGCCAGGCAAGTGCTTAGACTACTGAGCTATCTCCCCAGCCCTGTATTCTACAATCTTAATGCCCTCTCTCTATAGAAGTTACTGATCTCTTGAATCAGTGTTCCTAATAGCTAGACATGTTTTCACATTATTAATGAAAATGTAGGTATGTAAAATGATGTGTAGGACTGGTATGTTGTTTGAAATTTTTGTGTGTGTTGTATATTCTCTAACCATTTGCCTTTTTTTCTTCAATATAACATTTTACAATTTACTTATCTTGACAACTCTCATTCAAGTATTTTAGTTCATTTTTATGTGCACATTTTATTTGTTGAATATTCGTCAATTTATGTATTAATTCTTCTCATGATATTTCAGTTGTTTTCAATGAAAAACAAAGCTGCCATAAACATTCTTTTACATGTGATTTTTGCTTTTTTTAAATTTCAGAACAAGTTCTAATTTATAACTGAGAATAACACTTTGTATTGTTCTGTGTTCCCTTTTGGTTCTGTTTTCCTGCTCCTTTACTATAAAATTTAGTGGATTTATTAAAATTTCCTCAATGGAGGATATAGCTGATAGGCCACATAAGGCCTGCTAAAAACAAACAAACAAACAAAAACTATGCATACCTCAGGTTCTGCTTGAGATTTTGATTAAAAAAATCTCACCTTGGAACCAGAAAATAATCTTTAAAATATAACTACAGCAACAAAGCAACCTAACTAATCATACTAAATTCCCAAGCTCCGTTCAGAATTCAGTGAAACCTAATGATTTTATGATAAGCTCCATTATAAGAACTGCAGGTACCCACATTTGTAGTGAAGACTTCCAGCCAAAATCGGTTTTCTGGTTGCATTCTACCCAGGGGAATGCTGATCTGCTGTAATCATTCCCATGACGTTTGAGGACTCTGGTTCTCTCCATAGCATTTCATGTTGTAGACACTACATTTCTTTTCATGGTTTGAGAGACTTCTAGGTTTCAGTGATTCATCCTCCCATCTGCCCTAGAGACAACAGCTTCTGGACAAGTGATGATAGAAGGGGAGTCTGACACTAGATCTGCACGCTTATATCATTGTCAAATTAGTGGTAATACCTTCAGTATTGGCCTTCTACCCTAAGGATGATCGCTGGTGTGCCCCCTTGTGTGCCCTTTTGGCATTCTTTTCCAATGAGTTTTACTTTCCAGAGGTTTAAATAGCTTATTTATTTTTCCATACTCATTAGTGAAAAATGTTTCCGATACAGAATACTGAGAAGAAAAACCATTGCTGGGTGTGATAGTACAATCCTATAATCGCAGAATTTTGGAGAATGAGGTGGGAGGATCACTGCAAACTTGAAGCCAGTCTGGGCTGCATTGTGAGTTCAAGGCCAATAACATAGCAAGACCTTGTTCAAAAAAACAATTAATTGAGAGGTTGGGGAGAGAGCTCTGTGGCACAAGTGCCTGGCAAGTGCAAGGTTGTGGGTTCAAACCCCAATCCTGCACCCATCCCAAAAAATTAATTAATAGAATCAATTAAAGCTTTTTATTTGTGTATATTAATATTTTGACACATTTAATTCTACTTTTATGTGGTTTTTAAAATCATCTTTGAGATTATATCCAATATACCACTTACAGTTTTCTTATTTTTCTAATATTGCCAACCAATTTACTATACTTTTTCTAAGATGTAAAGCTCTTGTTTAATATTATTCCTTGTTTTTCCATGTTATGAGGCTCTCTGTGTACACATTTTTAGCTGAGTCAAAGTCTATACATTTTGATGTACTGCCAAAATAGTCTCCAAAGACACTGCAACATTTGCTGCTCCTTACAGTTTTGGATTCTCCTTTCCCCACATACTTAGCTTTTTCTGCTCCACTTATCATCGTTTTTGACTCCATTTTTATTTCAGGCTAGCAATCTGTTCTTTTTTAATTAAATTAATGATCTTGAAGATCAATATGTTCCAACCTTCAACTTGTTGAAAAAAAATTTGAAACAGGATCTGTGTAGCTCAGGCGGGCCTCAAATTCATGGTAATCTTCCTGCCTCTGCTTCCTTAGTGCTGGAATTATAGTTGTACACCACCATAGCCAGCTTGTCTAAAATTCAACTTTTCTTGACTTTCTAGAATTTCTTTCTTGAGTTAATAGACTAATAGATTATGAGCTAACAGACTATTTTTATCTTAAGTAGGCAGGGCAGCAGAGCTCCTTTTTAGATTAAAAAAACATTATAACCCTAAGAGGATCTGGAGAAGCCTTTCAAAGTGTTGGGAGGAAAGCCTGGAATTAAGGTTTTTAAATTTGTAATGCTCTCTCAGTCACTGCTCTTGAATCTCCATAGAAACTGAAAGTCACACGTGGCTCAATTGTTTCAAGGTCCTCTGAGTAGTTTGTCCCTCCCCTCCCCCTTTCCATGGTTTCATGCGTAATGAAGCAGCTTTGTAGTGAAAGAGGCCAAGATCTTTTTTTTCTCTACTGAGTATTGGACTCAGAGCCTTCATATTGAGTTACTTCAATAACCTATTTTCATTTTTATTTATTTTTAGTACTCGGGATTGAACTCAGAATCATGAGTTTGCCAGGCAGGTGCTTAAGCTGCTGAGCTATCTCCCCTGCTTTTTATTTTTCACTGTGAGACAATGTCTTGTTAACTTGCTAAATTGTCTTGGTTGGGCTACGTTTCAGGATGCTCTTGCCTCAGTCTCCCAGACTGCTTTAATCACGAGCATGCGCCAGTCGGCTCCATTTCTCTAGGTTCTTACTGAGCACTGCCTTGCTGAAAACTATCTAGATTGCCCTTCTTTTCTGAGTTTAGCAATTACATCGCAGCATCACCGAGGGGAAAACAGAAAGTATCTGATGATTCTTTGGAAAAGACACACACTTCAGTTTTCAAAAATTATGTCTTCCCCTTATACCCAAGTGACTTCCTGGTACAAGTATAGTCCACTGAAAGGAAACTCTATAGGAAATTTGCTTGAATGGAAATAACAAATCATAGTGATAATTTAAAACTGTACCAATACCTCTGAAATGGATGGAAAGTTACACTAGCCTTATTTTAAAGGTTTACAAAGGATTCTAAATGAAAACATCAATACCTACAAGCAAGAAGAATTTGCACTTTAACACAGGCAACTAGTTAAAGGTGAATATGAAAGGGGTGGGAGAGGGAAAGCCCTTAAGGTTACTGTTGAGATGCAACATTTCAGGCTTTCAAGAGTATTGGCATTTTGTGGGTTATTTGGTGTGTGACATTGTTTCATCAAACAACTGAAGCTCCAGAGAGGCTGTAGCACTTTTTCTTCAGTGCCTTGACATGCAAAATGAGGGAAAGAGCAGAACTAAGAAAGCAATAAGAGCAAAGAGAACATGCCCTGAGCTCTGTAGACACCCTTCCTAACCCTCCTCTGGGCTTTGCTGTTACTATGACTCTAGAAATGTAAGGAAAGAGTAGAGACTTCAGTTTAAGGAGCTCAGTAGCAGGAAAATTGAAAGTCTGGCCACTCATCTAAGAATGTCTTGATCAGGGTCAGCAATCCCTTTTCTTTTAAATATTATCCTGTTTGTTCTAGGTAGCCCCTATAGGGACACTGGTAGGTCTTAGGCAAAATAAAAATTATAGCAAATCCTACAAGATAGTTACTTACCACAACAATCCCTGTGTTTACTGGTTTTCATTTATGTACACATTAACTGTTCACAACAACCCCAAAGAAAGGTATTGTGTGCAAATGGAGGGAAAAAGGAAGAAGAGCTAGGCAAGAAAGGGGCAAGATAAGTTTAATGTACTGTTATTTATTAAGTTCTCTGTGTCAGAGGATATAGTAATGAACAAAACAATGTGTAAAAAAAGGTGGATATGGGTAAAAAAATAAAGGAGAGGAGGAGGAGAGAATGAGTACAGGTAAAAACACAAGTGAGGAGGAGGACGACAGAAGAAATGAAAAAAATAATAACGACAAGAGAAAAGTAAGTCATGCACATGGTGGTGATCGTAAGAGGAGAAAGTACACCAGAACGTCTGGGGTTGGCCACATTGCCTGGGTGGAGGCAGCGGCTACTGTCTTTTGGTCTCTTATCTTACCCATTATTACCAAAAGGATGGTGTTGCTTACATATAATCCTTGCAACAAGCTAACTCTGATGTTGGCCTGATGCAAGATAACACAGGTACACTACTTCATAGTGTCACTGTGGCCTTTCTTCAGATCAAACCGCCTATTGTGGCATGCGAGCTTCTATTTGCTCAGAGAAGCTGATTCCTAAAATTTCTTCTAAGGGCTTCACTGACACAATTATACAGTCAAGCAATAGTTGACCTGAGGGTCTGCTTTTTCCCTAGTGCCACTTGCAATGTTTCTTTTCCACCAAGTTTTACAGAGTTGTCTCTTTCCAACAGTTACTACGTGCTCATTCACTGCAGGTCTCTCCTTGTCTTCCTGTTTCCCCCATATCCTCCCTCTGAAAGGATCTTTATAGACCCCCTGATAAGTGCAGGGTCTGCCCAAGCCTTGTACCAATGACACTCCCACCTTCACCAACCTATGACATTAGCCATGCTTTCTTTCTGGCCTTTAGGGAATCCAAGAAAGATAAATGTTATTGCCTCCCATTCTCTGTCTTGCCCCAAACTCACCTCAGTCCTGGTTTACTGCAGGTAGCTTCCAAGATGCATTGAGATACCAGGACTTGGAAGGTGGGTCTCGGTTTCTGAAGACACTGGCCCTGGACACATATTCTTACAGTCCGGAGAGGAAGGACACTCTGAACAAACCCCACCCTTTCACAGCCACTTAGTTCCCTTTTTTTGTTTCCTGGCTTAAAACCAATGTCTTTTTTTTTCTTCTTCTCAGCAGCATGGTATCTGGTTCCCTGCTGCTGTTCTTATTCCACCCCCAAATGGTCTCCGCCCCTCATTTGTTTGGGACCTTTGACATTACTATCTTGAGACCAGCTCTGAAAGTTTTCTCAACATTACTGGGGTCACTGAGATTCTGAACAGGACTGGGCTCAACAGACAGGTTGTTGGACTGTCTGCCCAAAAGTAAAGGGACAATATACTTAAAAGGGTGATAGGACTGGTCAGTACAATGAGAAGAGGCAGGGTCTTGCTGGAACAGAGAGACTAGCAGAGAAGAATGACCTTAGAGTTTCCAGTCTTTGAGACAGGGGAGACTCAGTGTCACACAATTAAACTTAAGAATGAAGGACAGAGAGTATTCATAAAGGGACCCCAAAGAAGCAGCCCAACAGATGTAGAGACAAGACTTCCCCTGCTGAGTCATTTTCTAAGAAAGCATTCTTTCTACAGATAAAAATGCCAGAATATAAGCCTACACAAAGACACGCCTTCCTTATTTTTTGTGAATGTCAATTTTCTCCATTTAAGGCTCAAAAATAGCAAATTTATAGTTTTCTTTTTAATTCTGTGAAGCAGTGAACCATGATAGGTATTTCACTGTAGATGCACCCTTGGCAGCCTCCTACTGTAAGTTCTTTCTGTAATCTTCTTCCTGAGGATTCTCTGTGGGAACACAGGTGGAAGGCTGTAGTCTATGATGGTGCTCAAGCCACTGGTACCTGATCTTGCCCACCTGACTCATGGGCACACCCATATTTTCTTGCCCTGAGGCTCTGTATCTTAACACAGACACATCCCAGGTTACAGAAATCCATCAGAATTTGTAAAACAATAGGAGTTTTAAAAAATGTACATAGAGAATGGTAGAACAATCAACACATCTAAATAAGATAGATGGGAACCAAGGGTTAGACAGATCTCCCTGCATTACAAGTCATTTTCTTTCACTAGCCAGTCACTGTGCCAAAGTTGGCCACAGGCATTCCTTGCCCTTTTTCTTCTTCAGTGAAATGCTGTTTGTGGTCACATGCCCATCTCATCTCAAGGTCCATCTGGAGGCGGAGACGGGGAGTTGATAGGCACAGAGTGGGAGATCTAGAGAGGAGGACAAGGGAAAGGGCAAAGTGAATGCAGTCTCTACTCACTCTCTGTTCATGACTGTTTCCTAACAATACTCATCCATAATAGTGAATACACCAAAAGAGTATAAATGAAATCACCTAATGTCACCCTGAAGGGATCCCCAATATTCTATAGGGTTCAGTTCTTGGTGCCATCCTGTTTGACAGTTCTATTCATGACCTTTGAGGAAAATAAGGCAGGTAATCTGGATAATCTGTGATCAGTGCAGGGTTATATGAGGTTCTCTCGATGACTCAAACAAGGAAATTAGTGTCCCAAAAGACCCTGATTACCTGGTGTTACTCCAGGTGAAAAGTGGGGAGGCAGTACCATTTAACCAAGAAAAATGCCGTGTCAATACCATGGCCACCAGAAAAGCCAAGGTGATGCTAGGACTTCTTTTAGAAGAAAAAATATCTAATATGGAACTAGCCTAAGTTCCCATCAACAGATGAATAGTTTTAAAAAAGGTGGTATGAACACACAGTGAAGTATTATTCAACAATTAAGAAGAAATTGCATCATGCACATGAAAAGATGCAGAATAGGAAATCATCATGTTAAGCGAAATAAACCAGGCTCAGAAAGACAAGCATCACCTAATACAGGGAATCTGTAGAAAGTGACATGGAATTAGTGGGAGACTACTATTAGGAGGAGAAAAGTAACAAGGGGAAGCAAGGGGCGATTAAAGGAAGGGTAACAGGATGTATATATTCAAAATATATGTATATATGAAAACACTTTGAAATTAAACATTGTCTAAAATTAAAGCACTAATCAAATATATTACAAAAAGAAAAAAAGAAGTACAATATTCAAATGTGGACCTGCTACCTACATTCCAAGATCAGGCCACACCTAGTGTTCTGGTCTGAGTGCTTTTAATCCTCAGTGCCAGCCGGGCATGGTGGCTCATGCCTGTAATCCCAGCACTCGGGAGGCTGAGGCAGGAGGATTGCTGCGAGTTCGAGACCAGCCTGGGCTACAAAAGTGAGTTCAAGGCCAGCCACAACTGCATAGCGAGACCCTGTCTCAAAAAGACAAAAAAAAAAGCCTCAGTGCCTCATTTTAGGGGAAATGAATAAGCAGTAGCAGTTCTAAAACAGAGACCAGGACTGGTATTTAAATTTTCAGGTATAAGTTGTATAAGTTCTAGGGATATGATGCACAGCATGGTGACTGTAGTTAATATCATAGTATTGTTTACTTGAAATTTGGTAAGAGAGGTTTATGTACTTACTTACCCCCACAGAATAACTACGGGCATATGTGATGAACATTAATTTTGACATATATGATTATATACAAATATATATGTATATTAAGTGATCATATTGTATACATTGAATATGTATAATTTTTAAATTAAATTTTAAAACAACCTGGCTGTGGTGGTGCACACCTATAATTCTAGCACTCTGTGAGGCTGAGACAAGAAGGTCTCAAGTCCAAACCCAGCCTGGAGAATGTTGCTACTTAGTAAGACTATCTTGAAATTAAAAAAAAAAAAAAAGAGCTGGGGCAGTAAATCAGTGTTAAGGTCCTGGGTTTAATCTCCAATATTGAAAAAAAAAAGACAGAAAATACACCTAGCAATGACAAAATCCAAGCAATGTCACATGGTGGGTGGCAGAAGAAAATTTGATGGGTGAAGAATGGCCATATTGGCCGTCTTCATATTTTAGACTAGTAATGTAAAAAGCCTTTAACTCTCTAAGTCAGTGAGACTGCTTAAGAGAGTTTGGACAGAGAGAACTGTTGTGAGATTTCAGGCTGGTAGTCTGGCAAAGAAACTTTTAGAGAAATGTATCGCATAGTGATAGATTATTTTTTCTTTTTCTTTTTTTTTTGCAGAACTGGGGTTCAAACTCATGACCTTGAACTTGCCAGGCAGGCACTTGTGCCACAGAATTATCTCCCCAGACACAATGATAGATGTTTTTATTGTCTTAATACCACAGACAACAAAAAAAGGCATGATGAGACAGCCAGCTCAGGACCCATGGGGATACCTAGCGCATTATAAAAGCAGGCTGTCATAGGTCCTTAGATCTAATTTCTTAGGCTCCTAATTGTGCACCTCGTTCTGGATCCCAGCTCACTTATTTCCTCGCCCTTCTCTAGCCTATAAATATGCCTGTTTCCCCTGTGTGATATAGTACTTAAATTCAAGCCACATTCCAACCAAAAAATAATCACCTGTGTGACTTCACATAAGTGAATTTAACACCTTTCATGTTTAAGTCCTTCACCTGTTGCCTAATAATGCTACATGGGTCCTGGGGGTGTTGTTACATTTAAAAGAAGTTGTATGTTAGTGGGTTAGAACCATATGTCATTATTGTTAGCCATTATAATTAGCAGGCCACACAGCCATATTTTATAATGGTAAATGAACCCCGGGCTGATTTGGTGGTGTGAGCCTATAATCCCAGTTATAATAGAGGCTGTGTCAGGGAAAATCATGACTAGGAGGCTACCTTGACAAATGTGCTGTCTGAAATACATTTGCTTGAAAACAGAAAAAAAAAATTCTGAAGTCAGACTACTTGTATTTGGATCTACTAAATACTTTTGACATTGGGCAAATAATTTAACATCCCACACCCTCAATTACCTAATCTATTAAATGAGAGTAATAATGTTACCTATATCCTAGAACTCTTGGAAAAACACATTTAAAGCTCAGTACTCCTCATCCTCTGTCTACAGGTATGTCTCCTCCTACCCCAGCAGTACTAGGGGAGTCAACCAAGGATGCCCATGCTGAGCTAGATCCTCAATTAGACAGGGTCTCACTAAGTCGTAAGTTATTTAGGCTGCGTTTGAATTTGTGGTCCCCTGCTTCATGCTTCCCAGAATACTGGCATTACAAGTGCATGCAACCATGCCCAGCTTGCTGGACTGCAATGAAACTTAGTATATGCCTGCTGCCAAGCAGGGAACGCAGGGGAGCAGCTGCTGGACATATTCTTTCTCCACGGGATGACTGCTGTCATAAGCTGAACAATTGCACTGAAACTTTTCAGAACCTTAAACATCCAACTCACTCAGCATAAAAGGTGCAGCCTTAGTGCAGCACACCGATCCTTTTCTTCAAAGGATTCAGTCCATTATTGTACAATAATGAGCATATTATTGTGTCCCTCCACTCGAATAGTGCCTGACACAGAATAGACATTCGGTAACATTTACTGAATGGACCCTCTGACCTTGTGATAAACGAACTGCAGCAGCTGCCTCCCTCAAAGCCTTCACTGACCCAGCAGTTCGCTGCGAAGGAGGTTCCCAGAGTCCTTGTGGTGGGGCACGATGGAAGGTCCCTCTACTCCACACTACTTCTGGCTTTTCTCTGAGACAGCGAGGCCAAGAATATGCTAAGAGCACCGTTCCCTCTTTGTAATGCTACTATGCTACGAAGTAAGAGTCGGCCAAAGTTCTGAGCTATTGTAACAAAAACTTGCGAAGGTGAAGGTCCTCTCAGCCACTGGAGGGCGCGAGGCGCTGAACAGGATGGCCTCGGGTGACGCCCGCTGTCTCCCAGAAGTGAGAGAGCCCGTGTCGCCTGTACACTTCCGCTTCCTGCCCGGCCTCTTTCTTTCCTGGCTGGTAGCGCGCCTGCGAACATGGTAGGTCCTCCGTAACACCCAGTTTATTCCTTAACCTGCCCTCATAATCAGTACTGTCTCTGGATGAACTCAGGCCCCCGCGTGCCTGACCGCAGCAAAGAGACCTAAAATTGTCAGGATCGACACCCCGAGGGACCGGGTTCCGAGGGCAGGGAGCGGAGAGGTACACCTATTGGTGCAATTAGTATGATCTCGCGCTTTGGGACCGACGCAGAATGCTGGGTCTGAACGCCAGCCTCTGGGAGCACGTTTTAGTCAGAACTATGGAGTCGTGTGTTACACAGTTAGGGGTCGAGTCGTGATAGTCTTTGGCTTCAGCCATTGTAGTATGATAAAACTGCGTGTTAACTGTTTTTACTAGGTGAATGTTCCCAAAACCCGACGAACTTTCTGTAAGAAGTGTGGCAAGCATCAACCCCACAAAGTAACACAGTACAAGAAAGGCAAGGATTCCCTATATGCCCAGGGTAAGAGTGCTTCTTTGTAACGTGGATTTGGTATGGTGTTTGGGCAGTGTTTTACTGGGGCTTAAATCCTTTGCGCTGACCTATGTTTCCAGCCCCTTCAACTTGGCTCCTTCTGCCACAGGCTCCCCAAGTGCTTGGAAAGTTAGTTGCTTTTTTTAACCTTCATCTGGGAAGCCTTAGATAAAACCCATCAAGACTTGATGTGTATTGTGATTTGTCATCTTAATTATATCAACAAATAACCCCTCCCCTCCAGGAAAGCGGCGTTATGACAGGAAACAGAGTGGCTATGGTGGACAGACTAAGCCGATTTTCCGGAAGAAGGTTAGTGGTGGTTTCTAATTGATAACAATTCCTTCGGAACATTCCTACTGTGGTAATGGCCCCAGGCTTGTCATCTCTGGTCCACACATGTCACTAGCAGTAATTTCAGGAAAGTTCCTGCAGGCTGTGGTGATAGGTTGTGCAGCTTAGAGTACACCCCATGACTTAAGTCTACAAGAGAGTACTTTTCTTTTTCTCCCCTTTTCTGAAAAGCAAAAAGTCAAATAAATGATTTCTCCTTGCCCATGGACTGAAGTCTGATTTTGTTAGTAAATCCTTTGATTTGTCCTGTTGTATCATGTTTGTATCCTAACAATTTGGTTGCAGATGAATTGGAGCTCAGGGTACAACTCAGTGCTCCACTGATTGCCTAGCATAGGGGAGGCCCAGGGTGTCATCCCTGGGCCTTTAGAAAATGAGATTGTTACTTGGCATAGGGATGTAACTTGGCGGTAGTACTTGCTTGACATGTACAAGGCAAGTAGTTAGCCCATTGCCTGGACCACAGCATTCAGACCAGCATTTCTTAGCACTTTATTCTTGTTTGGTGTCAGAAAATGCTAGAGTGACAGCATTCAGGTACAGTTTATTTATATTTACTTTTTTGTGGGTCCAGGGTTCGAACTCATGACCTTTCACTTACTAGGCAGGCACTTGGGCAACGTAGCTATGTCCCCAGCCCTGGTACAGTTTTTTTTTAAAGACCTTTTTATTCCATGTAACTTTAGAGATACAAAGGATTTGGCTTTCTGCAAAACTGGAGACTAGCAGAATTCTGGCTGAAGCGGTAGTCTTAAAAAGTTGGTTATTAGTGAAGAGCATAACTTGAACAATTTGCAAATTACTATTTCAGGTTTTATGGGTACATTTTAGGTGTACATATTCATACTCAGCAGAACTTGAGTCATTAGGTCACTTTTTATTGTGTAAAATATCTAACTGCAGATTTTTTAAAAGAATTTTCTTATTTTTTTGTTTCAGAACTTTTGTTTGTTTGTTTATTTATTTTTATGGCCAGCTCAGCCTGCCCTTAGGGCAGGGCTGGCACAGCATGTGGTGCCAGGGATCAAACCGCGGTCCCTGCAGCCACCTAAGCTTTCCTAAGCAGGCGCTTTAGACCACTGAGCTATCCTGCTGGGCCAACTGCAGATTTGAAAGGCCACGATTTCAAGGAAGTATGATTAAAGTCTAATGTAGAAGCATCTCTCTTGGATGTTATTTCCTTCATGTAGCTAAAATCTTGTGACAGCCATCAACAGCAGTTTTAAGTATCATTGAACCTAATATGGTCTTGATTTTTTGAGCTAGGCTCCTACTATGTTATTCAAACTGGCCTCACTATGTATGGCACAGGCTGGCCTGAAAGTTAGGTGCAACCTTCCTGCCTCAGCATTCTAGGTACTGGGATTACAGTCATGTCTGACAACACCTGGCTTATATTGCTTAAGGAAGTGATTTTGTTTTGACTTTTTCACAGGCCAAAACTACAAAGAAGATTGTCCTGAGGCTTGAGTGTGTTGAGCCCAACTGCAGATCTAAGAGAATGCTGGCTATTAAGAGATGCAAGCATTTTGAACTGGGAGGAGATAAGAAAAGAAAGGTACAAGTGGTTTCTTACAGCTTTATTATCTTTGGAGAGGTGAAAATTTCTGCTTATAGGGAGTGTGGCATAGGGATGAGGCATTTCTCAACTCCCATCTGTAGGTGAAGGCTCAGGTTACATAGCACCTTTCTGAAATGTTTGGTAACTCTTGATGCAAAACCCAAAATTGTTGAGTGTCAACATAAGCATCGAGTAGATATGCAAAGTTTCAGAAAATAGTAAAGGAAGAATAAAGAGATTGCCCTAATTTAGCATGGTGATCTTACAAAATGCAAACCTCAACCTTTTTCTTTCTTTCTGTTACAGGGCCAAGTGATCCAGTTTTAACTTTTCATGTTTTATTGTCAAGACAATAAAATGTTGCTGTATTCACTTCATTGTATTTTGTCTTTTTGGAAGGAATAAGCTAGAGCCATTAGCAAAACTTGGCCATGGGAAATTCATGCTTTGTGGTTCTATATTTCTTGATCACATGAAATGTTGTGGCTGTTTAATTTGATATGTTTAGCCCATGGACTGTTACGGGACCCTGCTTGCTGTTAATAAAGTAGTTGGTTATGTTAGCTGTGACACATTTCAGGATAATGGGGGACAGGTCAGCCATAGTGGCTAAAGTATATTAAGAATTCATAACTAACTGGTATTGAAGAACTTAGAAGGCCGGCAAGATGGCTCAGTGGTCTAAAGTGCCTGCTTAGGCAAATGCAAGGACCAGGGTTTGATCCCTGGCACCACATGCTCTGCCAGCCCCTCCTCTAGGGCAGGCTGTGCTGGCCATAGATTAAAAGAACTCATAAGGAATTTTGGTTGTATTTTCCAGCTACCAACACATTATAATATGCAATAGATACTCTTCAGACTACATAGCCACCCCTTCTGTTTTAAATGGGAATATCTTCCAGTTTTTTGAGTGCCCCCCAAGGAATCTTTATTTGCAGTACTGGGGATCAAACTTTGGACCTTGTGCTTGCTAGGCAGGCTTAAATTATAATTCTTATACTTAACACTCTTGGCTGATACTGAGCTCTCTCTGTATTTTAGCAGAAAAATTAGGGTACAATTATGCTGTATACATTTTCATAACTGGTGGTACATCACCATAAGGTAGAGCAGTTTTCCAAATTTGTACATCTTTCTTTGTTCATTTGTTCACCTTAAAGAGGGAAAAAAAAACTTAAAGACCGAAAAAGTAGAGTTTTAATACAATAGAAGTTTAGCAATGGTTTTATTAACAATGCTTGTTCCATTACATATTGTTAATCATACTTGTTGCACAGATTACCAGATGTAGGCACACAAGATTCATCAAACATTAACTTTCAGTAAACCTTATTTATTTCTTTGTCCTTTTTACTTTTTAATTTATTTAAAGAGCATAGGGCTGGGGAGATAGCTCAGTAGAATATGTGCCTGCCTGGCAAGCGTAGGGTCCTGAGTTCAATACCACAAAAAAAGAGTATAGAAGTAATATATAAGCTGGGGATATAATATATCTCATCAGTGTAAGTGCTTGCCTGGCAAGTTCAAGGCCCCAGGTTTGATCCCCCTTACCAAAGAAAGCAATAATAAGTCATTAGAGATCCAAATTTAAAAAAAAACAGTGTGATAGGTATTCAAATGTTATACTACATATTATTAGTTTTAATATAGTTGCTCAGTTCAGATAATAGCATATAAAATTCATTAAATATTTTAAAACAACTGCTTCCTGCAAAAATGTGATAGAAATTAGTAGTACAACCACCTTAGCTGTCCTGTCTACTTACATGATTTTCCTTTTCGCCTTTCCTTCATTTCCATTGTTTAATATGTTCAATTTCTTTCCATTCTGTTGTACTTTTCAGATTTTATTTCAAGTTCTTATATTTAAGGAGATAGTATGGCGTTGGCCTATGTGGGTCTGATTTATTTCACTTATAGCCTCTAATTGCTTCTACTTACCTATAAAGGCCTCAGATTTATAGCTGAGTAATACTCGAAAAATATATCTATTCATTCCTCAGATGATGGGCATCTGTGTTTTCAGGATTTAACAATGACAAATTGTCCCACTACAAACATGGGTGTACGTATGTTGCTGTGGTTTGTTTTCAGTCTCTATTTATGAACAAGTATAAATGTAGTGATTTATTTTTTTCTGAAATATGTAATCCAGGCTGGCTTCAAACTGAAATTTTTTGTAAAAATACACTGGTAGTTGCACTTTTTTGTTTTGGAGGGGCCCTATGGGCTGATGCAGTGGCTCACACCTATAATCCCAGTATGTGAGAGGCTAAGACAGGAGTACTGCAACAAAATTTGAGGCAGCCTGCACTATGATGTGATACCCTGCCTCAAAAAAAATGTTAGGGGTCCAGTGGGATGGCTCAGTGGTCTAAAATGCCTGCTTGGGAAAGCTTGGGAGGCTTCAGGGACCGCCATTTGATCCCCAGCACCACATGCTGTGCCAGCCCTGCCCTCGGGGCAGGCTGAGCCGGCCATAAAATGAGTGAATAAACAAACAAACATTCTGAAACAAGAAAAAAAATAAATAAAATTTAAAAATTCTAAGAAGAAAAAATGTTAGACTAGATGGGCCTTTTGGTACTCGTATGTACATTCAAGATGGGTGTGGTAGGCCGGGCGTGGTGGCTCACGCCTGTAATCCCAGCACTCGGGAGGCTGAGGCAGGAGGATTGGTGCGAGTTCCGGACCAGCCTGGGCTACAAAAGTGAGCTCAAGGCCAGCCTCAACTGCATAGCAAGACCCTGTCTCAAAAAGACAAAAAAAAAAAAGGTGTGATTTGTATAGTTTTTAAATATGTTTGCTCATGTGGGAGAAGGGTGCTGGTTATAGATTTGTTCTCAGGAAAAATAGGGAATCAAGAGTGTCTTTGACTACATGGTAGCATATGTAGGAGTCACTTCTAGGTCCTTGTTTTGATTTGAGAAGTCAGTATTTGTAATCCCAAAGTCATGTTATTGGAATCTCACCAAGATGATTCCAATCTACCAATTCCCATGCAACCTACGGCAAAAATAAAGACACTTAAAACATGTTCATAGTTATTGGGGAGTCAAGGGGCTCTACGTCCAGCCACAAAGAAGGTCTTCTGGAACAAAGAGAGCCATCCAAGGCCTCACCCGGCTTTATTCAGTGGAGGAGTGACTCAAGGAAGAATGACTGAGAATTGTGAGAGGTAGTGAATATTGTGAGCTGAGCTAGGTGGGGGTCCTGCATTTACATCTGCCACCTTCAGAGGATATGCAGAGAGAGTAACCTGCATAAGGCTATTTACATAGTATCTAATGTTTTGGGTAGTCTGGTGCTTCAGCTTTGATGTAATCTTTCAAGTCCCAGGAAGTCACAGCCTCTGTCTCCAGGCTCCTTCCCAGCTGGCAGCACAGAGCATCTACTCTTCGGCCTGTCAAGTCCCTGTCAAATCCCGGCTCACATTAAGGAGCAGTAGGTATAGGTTACCAGGGAGACACACATACCACCTTCAAAGACTATCATCAACGTCTCAGCTAGATCAATATATATTGCTTAAGGTCAAATGAAAGGATAAACAAAAGTCCTAGACAGCTCTTACATATCAATACAAGGAAATAGGGCCAGACTCAATCAAAATAGAGACAGTTGCTCTTCCTTCAAGGAGAGCTGGTTAGGTGGTCCTCCACAGCATATGCCTGCAATCTCAATATTTGAGCACTTGAGAGGCTGAGACAGGAGGTCATAAACTTTAATCCAGCCCAGGTAATTTAGGCCCTGCCTGAAAAGAAGGGCTGGTAGTAAGGGTCTGTGAGTGAAGGCCCTGGGTTTACACCCCACTATTAAAAAAAAGTTCCCTTCAAGTTGTATGTGAATATCAGTTTGGAAAAATCAGTGCCTCAAAAAGGTAAGACAGTTTTTTTAAGGGGAGGCCGATAGAGGGCTGGGGATATAGCTCAGCCACATAGTACCTGCTTGGCAAGCACAGGGTACTGAGTTTGATTTCTTGTACCAAAAATACAAATACAGCTTTTGTATCAGGTTGTAATATATCTAGTTATTCTTGGTGAGAGTAGTCAGTCCTTTGTTGGATACAATATACAACCTGGGATTTATCAACATTTTTGCCCTTCAAGGAAACCTGACTTTTCCTTTGCATAAATATTATAAACAGCCACCCAGTACTTCATTAGGCAGCTGTACAATGGTTAGGAGCTCAGGTTTAAATACTGGCTCTGCAATTTACACCTGCAAGTAAGCAAGTAAACACCTGCTTTGGGGGAATGTTGAGGGTCAAAATGAATCAGTAATCTCTTACTCATCCATTACAGTGCCTGGCACAGAAAATACCCAATAAATTACAGCTCTTATTTCTTAGAACAAAAATTTCAAAGGCCTTTCCGAAATTACTGCCCTTACAGCTTTAGAAGTAGTATTTATGTTGTTGACACATCTCACTATGTACTGCAGGATGGCCTTGAACTCTCAGCAGTCATCCTGCCTCGGTCTTCCTAGTGCTGGGATTACAATAGGGTGCCACTAAACATGGTATAAGAGGAGTTACTGTTTTTTTCCTTTCTGAGACAAGGTCTCACTATGCAGTTCAGGCTAGACTTGAGCTCACTTCATAGCCCAAACTGCTCTTGAAATTGCAGTGATTCTCCTGCTTCAGCCTTCCAAGTGTAGATACAGGCTTTAGAAGATCCAATTTGTGACTCAGGAGTGTAGTTTAGCGGTAGGATGCTTTCCCATCAAAGCAGAGACCCTGGTTAGCACTCCAAAAAAGAGAAAATTACAAATCCAGGAAATTTTACAGGAATCCAGTTTGTTCACTGGACAGGGGTGAAGATTGTGAGCAGCAAGTGGGGTAGTCACAATGGGAAAAAGTACACATCCTGAAGTACATTTAATTTTTTTGAACCATTTTCGCTGCTTCTAACTGAAACAAAGCAGTGCCTGTGGGATTTACTTGAGTTTTTAAGTCTGCAGTCCATTCATAGAAGCCCAGCTCCCTTTTCACAGGAAGGAGCTGAGTAATGAAACAGCCAGGGTTACAGGCCACTCCACGACCCAGGGAAACAACTGCAATAGTGTAAGAACGAGGTCCAGCAATTTCCTGCAGATTTCTTATAGCTACAGCCCAAGCTAAATTTGAGAGAGGTCGTTCCCACACCTCAAAGTCGTCTTCCTGAAAAACCAAGAAAATACGTATGAGTACTTGCTAATCAGCAATAAAGCTGCCTTGGCATTCAGTCTTTCCAGAATCATCAAGCACTTACAAGAAACAATCAAATTATCCTGTAGCACATTTTGGAAATAGTTGGAGCAGGAAGCTTTATTACTTACTGAGTACAGCATTGAAGTAAAGGACAAAAACCAAATATTCTCAATGTATCAGTCCTGTGTTCTAAGCAGATTTAGGCATAAGACAAACTTGGCATTTGGGCATAAAAGCCGCTTTAAAATATATACCTAAAGCCATTCATAGTTGTGTAGACTTGTAACCCTGGCACTGACCACTGAGGCTGAGGTAGGATTAAAAGTTCAAGCTCTGCCTAGGCAATTTAGCCAGACCCT
>PVJA010023276.1:0-34324 GCA_004027025.1 Myocastor coypus | reverse complement strand
GGTTGTTTGTGGGTGGTGCTGCCACTGCTCCTGCTTTTTCACTCTTGCTATTTTGCTGTTTTTCACTGTCAGGAACTGCTGCCCTCTGCCTTCCCCTTTCTGCCTTGGACTGAAACCTCCACAAACCATGAGCTAAATAAACTGTTCCTTCCTTAATTTTAGGGTGTTGAGTATTGTGTCCAGCAACAAGAGAAAAGTAACTGAGGCAGCTTATATTTAGCCATAGCTACAAAAAACAAAATAAAACTGCTAGATCGCATAGTATTTCTACCGGCAATTTCATGAGGAAACTCACTACAGCTTTCATAATGTAATGATACTTTTTTCCTATAATAACTTACATTCCAGGGCCAGCAGGATGGCTCAGTGGTCTAAAGCACCTGCTTAGGAAAGCTTAGGCGGCAGCAGGGACCACTGTTTGATCCCTGGCACCACATGCTGTGCCAGCCTTGCCCCCAGGGCAAGCTGAGCCAGCCATAAAAAAAAAAAAAAAAAAAAAAGACTTATATTCCCTTTATTAAGGCATTAGGATTCCATGTCCTCAAAATACTTTACAACATTCACTATTATGTCTTGTCAACAGTTATAGCAACATATATGATAGCATTTTTGCTGAAATGAACATATTTGTTGATTACATACTGTTTCACAGCGTATAAATGAATTGCATGTGTGTATGGATCTGTTCCTAGATATACTAGGGTAGTGGAGGTATTGCATGCATGGAATGAAAGTCACCGTTCCTCTGCTGACTCTAAATTGGGGTCATTTTCTTAGCTAAGAGGATGAACTTGATATATTGATAACGAAATGTAAAAGGCCGAAGCTCTATGCTGAATGCAACTTCAGCTCCTGCCCAATGATTGGGAGCTGCTCCTTCTTCTGTCCCACTCTATGTGCTGTGAATACCGCAGGCCTCCTGGCTTTTCTCCTGAAAGAACTGAAAACGGTGGCCCAGGGACGTACACTGGGGAACCCAAGGAGACAGGGAAAGGGGAGATTGTGTGACAGTCAGATGAGAGCATTCAGTTCTGACATCACATCCCATTTCAAGACAATAATCTTATTTTTGCATTACTCATATTCCTTTTATTTTCCTAACTATGGCAATAGTTAAATGTATGTACTTCAACATTTATTTATTTATTTATTTGTGGCCAGCTCAGCCCACCCTGGGCATGAGGCTGGTGTGCAATGTGGTGCCCGGGATTAAACCACAGTCCCTGCATTCTCACCTAAGCTTGCTTAAATAGTCACTTTAGACCACTGAGCTATCTCACCAGCCCCTAAAACATATTTAAATGTAGAGGAAAGGGTGAGTGTTCAGCACAAGAATGAGTGAGAAAATCCTTTATGTATCAGCCTGAGTATGTGGAAGTCACATCCGAGCCTCTTTGAGCTCCAGGAAAAGCACCTGAGCCACTGGATGAAAACTGGAGATCTTGTCATTCCTTGAAGGCAGCAGATTAAAATATGGGAGAACAAAAGCTAAGGAAAAAATAAATTATTTAAAAAGACAATTAGATGAGTTCCGAGTGGGACCTATGAAATTATATGTGGGAGTGCAAGATTTAAATTTTTGAAAGTATCCATTCTGAGCCTAGGCTATCTCATGCCTCTCTCTCTCTCTCTCTCTCTCTCTCTCTCTCTCTCTCTCTCTCTCTCTCTTTGTCTCTGTCTCTCTGTCTGTCTCTCCATCTCTCCTTTCTTCTTATTGTAATGGTTGTTTTATGTAGTGATTTCTTTGAACATCTTATTTAATATTTTCCTCATTTCTATGCAATGTTTTCTTTTTTGGTCAATTTTTTCTAATGAATAAAAATTTTTCTTATCATCTAAAATAAATTTCATTTTGCTGGTATGGCAATATCTCTTAAATCCAAACACATGTTCACTTATTCCTATACTATTTAAAGTTATTGAAGTCTGTATTTGCCCTGTAATAATTCTAATACGTTGTCAGTTTGCATATGCTTAGTACTTTTCCCCTGATTTCCCAGCCCTCATTCCAACTGTGTTGATTTTATATATTATTATAACTCTGAAGTTTTTGAAATTGTTTGTTTTATTCACCCACAAAGTATGAAAAGATATAAATCCTATAGAATAACATACATGGAAAATAAGGTAATGAAATAATGTAATAGCTTATTCTCTAATAAAAAAAAAAAGAATCATGCCTCTAGTCTAAACGCCAAAACTGGCGATGAGAAGGATATATCACGAAGATATGTTTTTCATAGAAAAATATTGAACGCGTTGGTTGTGCGTCCTCAGGTTCCCATCCTGCTGATCAGAGAAGCATTTTTACCTGCAAAAATAACATTTGAACAAGTGGGCAGGAAAAAATAGTCTTACTATTAAATCAAATTTCTACTTCAGGAACATCAAAGGTAAGTACGGACTAGTGCCTGCAGTCTCTGGGGACTTTGTCACGTGGACCGGAAACTTCCGTTTCTGAGAGGAAATAACACTGGCCACCCTCTGCACCTGTCCTCCACCGCCACTAAACTTAGTGTGTGCTGTGTGCCCCCTGCTGGTCCTGAGCATCACGACAGGTTGGTTTGTGTCTGGGCTCCCTGTGACGTCTTCGCACTGTGTCTTGTTGCACAGTAGTACCTGGCTGCGTCCTCGGTTTTCAGTTTGGTCATCTGCAGATACAGCGTGCTAGTGGAGCCATCCCTGGAGATGGTGAAGCGGCCCTTCACAGAAGCAGCGTATTCTGTGGTGTGACCGTTAGCCTTGTTTCGAATAAAACCAAACTACTCCAGCCCCTTCCCTGGAGTCTGGTGCATCCAGCTCACGTGGTAGTCACTGAAGGTGAATCCTGAGGCTGCGCAGGAGAGTCTCAGGGACCCGTCAGGCTGCACCAAGCCTCCCCCGGATTCCACCAGCTGCGCCTCAGCCTGGACACCTGCAAACACAGAGACAACCTGCTCAGGAAACTGATGTTCATATTCCTTTATCCCATTCCTGTTCATGCACACACCGAGTATCTCTTGTTCTCCATTAATTACCTTTTAAAACAGCAAAAAGAAAAACCCAGCCTAGTGTGCACTCCATGGTGAGCATCTGGGCTCTCTGATCACCTCAAGGAAACAGCTGGGTGTCCTGGGCTGGGCTGTACTCCACAACCGCAGGGTCAGGGTGGGGGTGGTTTACATAGGGAGAGAGGGGCCCTTTTGCATTTCCTCCTGCTGTCTAGAGAACTCTGTGAACAGGAAGCAGCAAAATTTCAATACGAGATTAGGTGTGAGTTTTCAGGTCAAGTCTGTAGAAATAATAATATCATATAAAATAAGAATTTCATGGAACTATGTCGTGGCAGGCACCTGTAATTCATAATCTTAATTAACTTCTATGGGGGCCCGGCAGGATGGCTCAATGGTCTAAAGCGCCTGAATTAGGAAAGCTTGGGCGGTTGCAGGGACCGCGGTTTGATCCCCAGCACCACATGCTGTGTCAGCCCTACCCTCAGGGCAGGCTGAGCCGGCCATAAAAATAAATAAATAAATAAAGTTCTGAAACAAGAAAAAAAATGTAAAATTAATTTCTATGCGTTCAAACAATGTATGAGACAAGTACCTGTGTTTGCTCCTTTGTATGAACGTAAAATCCCTCAGAAAAGCACGAGTGAGTGACTCTGTGATCAAGAATTCAGAGCTGGCGTGTGTCCATTCAGCTGAACCACTTACCCCTCAAGATCTCCAGGACGTAGATGGACATGTGGAGTGAGGTTCACAGAGCTTCTTTCCTGTATTAACAATAGTTTCCTATTTTTCTATCCCCAGTGTTACCCATTCTTCCACCATACATCACCCCGTGCACACCAACGTCACCCTGAAGAAGGTTGCCGGTCCCTGTGAGGCTTTCTTCATTCAGCTCAGGCAAAGCAGGAGTGCATGCACGTACCAGGTGCAAGCGCTGCTGCAATTTATTTATGTCCAACATACTTAAACTTGGCAAGGAGAAATATAATTCTTAAAATAATCACATTAGCGGGAATGGTGGTGCACGCCTGTAATCCCAGCACTCGGGAGGCTGAGGCAGGAGGATTGGTGCAGGTTCGAGACCAGCCTGGGCTACAAAAGTGAGCTCAAGGTCAGCCTGAACTGCATAGCAAGACCCTGTCTCAAAAAGACAAAAAAAATCACATTTATCTTAGTATTTATCTATTGAGCCATGTACGTGTGGATTATTTATTTACATACCTGCTCATCTCGATCATCTTTTTATCAATTATCAAATACTTCCAGTATAATATGAGAGCTACCTAATTTCTGCTGTGTCCATTCAAGCGCATTGTTACTGCTGCAGGTGCTTTGCTTGGATGCACGAGGTAGTTACTCAGCAGAACTCAGAACAATATACCCCGTGGATGTGACTTCATCTAATATATCCCTTCGTTAATACTTCTTCGTGGTATTGTATACCCAAGTAGTGTAATGTAGTTGGAATTATTTACCTAAAACTATGACATTATCTTGGGGACAAGGTGAAAATTTCATTTATATGACAGTGATTTCTTTTCCTGCCGACTTGCCAATAATTTGCTCTTCTTCCTCCATCTTGAGGGAGCCCTCTCCAGTCAGGGAGCACCTGACTGGATGTTCAGCCTCTGAGACTTGGAGTTAAATAAACACTTTTCTTTCTTTATTTTATTTTATTTTTTTCTTGTTTCAGAACTTTTGTTTGTTTGTTTGTTTATTTATTTATCTTTATGGCCAGCTTAGCCTGCCCTGAGGGCAGGGCTGGCGCAGCACGCGGTGCCAGGGATTGAACCGCGGTCCCTGCAGCCGCCTAAGCTTTCCTAAGCAGGCGCTTTCGATCACTGAGCCATCCTGCCAGGCCCCTCTTTCTTTCTTTCTTTCTCTCTTTTTTGGGTTTTTGAGACAGGGTCTCATTATGCAGTTTAGGCTTTCTTGAGTTCACTGTATAGTCATGGCTGGTCTCAAACTTGCAATGATCCTCCTGCCTCAGCCTCCTAAGTGCTGGGATTACAGGTGTGCACCACCATGCCCAGCCCCTAAGCTAATAATTTTCATCATTAAATATTTCTGCACCCAGAACCTAAGGAGACTGCAGTGGGCTGTGCTCTAATGAGTAGTTTCATCACAAAGTGTTTATTGTGCAACCTATAATGATACAGATGTAGAAAAAATCCAGACTGACTCAACATAAGCATACCATTGTGTGAACAGAGATATAAATGCTTAGTTAATAGGAGAGCAAAACCTCCCAACCTTTTCTCCACTTGGATCCGAAGCTGGTTCTTCACAACAACGTGCACTATGCGCCCCCTGCTGGTCGCGAGTGCCACTACTGGGAGGTTTGTGTTTGGGCTCACACTTGCATGCAGTCACTGTGTCTCTTGCACAGTAATACGTGGCTGTGTCCTCCGCGGCGACTGAGTTCAGTTGCAGAGAGAATTGGTTCTTGCCTGTGTCTCTGGAGATGGAGATGCGGCTCTTGAGGGACGGGCTGTAGCTAGTGCCACCATTGTAGTTTATGTACCCCATCCACTCCAGGCTCTTTCCTGGGGGCTGACGGATCCAGCTCCAGTAGTAGTAACTAGTAGTGATGGAGAAACCAGAGACCGTGCAGGTGAGGGACAGGGCCTCTGAGGGCTTCACCATGCTGGGCCCAGACTGCTGCAGCTGCACCTGGGACAGGACACCTGGAAACAAAGCAAAGCTTTCCGTCAGCCATCTGCTTTGAAACCATTCCCAGACTAATACCTGATTTTAAGGATACTCACCACGGGGCCCTGTCAGCAGGCAGAGGAGAAGGCCCAGAAGCTTCATGTTCTACACTACACTTCTGCCTTCTCCAGAACTTAGTTGTGTTGGAGAAAGCAACTGTGAGAACAAATAGCCCAAGAGGAAATTTTTATCTAGATTTGGAAGACCAATTTGCATGTGGGAGGTCCTTGTACTTTATAATGAGCAACACAGAGCTTGAGGTCTTTCTTGACATCATGCTTCTGAGAATCTCTTTTCCTGAGTCAAATGATGTTTAAGTTTCTCATCAGTGGGAAGTTGCCTTCAGTGGAGTGGTGGAGGCAGGGCAGTGAGGACCCCACCTTCCTGATTCCAGATCAGCTTCCTCAAATACCCTCTCACTTCTTTTGCCTGAGCCACACTGCTCCCTCCACCTGGGGCTTTGGTGCTGCTGCCCCAGGACAGTAAGAGGACAGCTACTTCTATGTCTCCCCGATCTCTTTCCTCTGGATCTCTCCAGGCTGCTTGAGAGCTTGCTTCACCATGGTTCTTAGTGTCAGAAGAGGTCCACTGCCTCCTGGTCTAAGATTTCCTGAGATCCAAGTCCCACCTGACCAAATCCAGCAGAAACTGAAAATAGGAAGGTGTGTTCTGTATTTACCTTACAGATACATATATATATATATATATATATATATATATATATTTGAGACAGGGTCTCGCTATGCAGTTCAGGCTAACTAACCTTGGGCTCACTTTGATAACCCAGGCTGGTCTCAAAATCACACCAGTCCTCGTGCCTCAGCCTCCCACGTGCTGAGATTACAGGTGTGTACACATCACCATGCCTGGCTCAAAATCTTTTTTTTTTTCTCCAGTACCGGGGACTGAACTCAGGACTCTGCGCTTGCTGGGCAAGCATTCATTCTATTGAGCTATCTCCCCAGCCGCCTTGTACGTACGTTTCTAATCCTTGAGGAAGAGGAGGGCATTTCTGCTCAGTGTTCTGCCACCACACGACCTGGCGTAGCCCCTGGGTGCTCGTTCCCCACCTAGGTTCAACTTCCCCTCTTGTTTTCTGGACGTTATTTTTCAATTTCAAATGTTTCCCTAATTCTAGTCATCCCTTATGAACAAGTACACATTATGAACACCATGGACACGAGGATGATGTCCTTAAAAATCAAACTTAATTCTTATTTTCCATTCATAGTTTAGCCTGCAGATTCCAGATCTTTATTATGTTTGGTGCATCGAGGACTCCATGAAATATTTTTCACTACAATGCAGCTAGGATTCTCATGATTTTTTTGCTACTAAGTTCCTCAGCAATTGGTTTATAGCTTTAGTAAGGGCACAATGGACACATGGAATCTTCCAGTGTTGTTAATTAGATCTCCTTAAATAACTCCTGTGTGAGCTGACACCCTTATCTATTTGTCATTGAATCAGGAAATGGGCTGAGAATTCACGAACAGTTCAGGATGGAGAGCAGAGCCCACCTCCATGCCTCCTTACTCGAAGACCCCGAGCACGGAGACTGCACACGCTGACCTGCAGTGTGGAGGGCTGTGAATGCTAGGTGCAGGAGGAACGCTGCCGGGACCTTCTTGGGAGGGAGGGGCACATGCCCATTATCATCACCATGATCACTAGTGCTATTTGTCCCCTGTGGAAAGAGAAAAACCCGGAGGACACAGCTCTTGTGATCCACAGGATACTTGGTCTGCTGTACTATTGAGTCACACCTATGAGTGATTGATTTGTATGCATGTTCTCTGAATTATTATTATTTTTTTTGGTGATATCAGTGTTCCTGGGCAGAGATTTCAATCTTCCATGTTGTCCTCTGCTCAACATTATCCATTCACATTAGATTTTTATTTTTCATCACTATGCATTTGCAAGATATAATTACATTTGTTGTGGGTGGTCAGCACCTGTATGTTACATAATTTGCTCTTCCATCTCCTTTTCATCCTCTCACCAAATTAAATGCTCATCATGGGGCCTGAGTGCAAGCAACACTTGAGTCAATAGCAGGAAGGAGAAACAGAAGAACGGGTTGCATATGGACACTGTGGGTAGGATCTGGGTAAGTAAGTAGAGCCTTCCTCTGTGTAAGGAGAATAGTGACTAAGCCTTGTGGGTAGGATCTAGACAAGTGTGAGGGGGGCTGTTTTCAGTCTAAGGAGGACAGAAGTGGAAGCCTGACATCTAGAAGTAGGAGAGTATGTTACTTTCTGAGTGGTCCCTGGTTCTGATCTTTGATACTGGACATCTCTTCCATGCTCTGAGGTCACATTTAAGAAGTTCTCCTGCATCCAGAATTCCAACCTCTGTTCTGAGTTACATGACACTGACGGATTTTTTTCAGGAGACATATGTATCCTGCAGAGAGGAGAATAAAATATGGTGATGCATAAGCTCATGTGGTGGGGAAGTGGCCACAGGCTCTGCTTGGAAGGCCCAGGAGGATTTGTTTCCTAAGGTTAGGAAAGTGCTTGTTTCACTTTGTGGTTTTATTATTGACAGCAATTGTCTGTACTATATTGTCATGTTACAACGCTTGTGGAAAGAACTCAAAATTAACAAACACTGACAGAGGAAGAAGAGTAAAATATGAGGGCCCAGCAGGATGGCTCAGTGGTCTAAAGTGCCTGCTTAGTAAAGCTTAGGCGGCTGCAGGGACCGCAGTTTGATCCCCTGCACCACATGCTGTGCCAGCCCTGCCCTCAGGGCAGGCTGAGCCGGCCATAAAAATAAATAAATAAAAAAAAGTTCTGAAACAAGAAAAAATATGTTTGAGATGTGTTTCAGCAGTCTTTCCAGATTTCATCACTGAAAATATGCCTACCTTCAGAATTCAGATATTCTGCATGACCCTAAATAAAGTATGAAGCATCTGTGAGAGCTGAAATAATTGCTGTTTGTCCTTTACTTTTGCATGAATATTGCTATCACACAACTCTACATTGTGAATTTACACAACTATTCTCTTTCATGGGTCATATATTCAGCGTGAAATTTTAGCGAGAAAACTGCCTCATTCCCAACAAAAGTTCTGAAACAAGAAAAAAAAAATTTACACTTTGAAGTCCTTTTGTTTCTCAGCCTCACCGCAAAAAAGTGCCCAGGTGGATCACATTATTGCTAGAACTGAGTTAGCTACAAATATTATAGACAGTCAGATAGGTCTAGGCCCTCAAAGGACCCAATAAGAAAGACAAGACACCGGGCAACTGTAGGAGGGGCAGACACTCGTTCTGTGGGCCAGACCTCAAGTGAAAAGATTGAACAAATGCGACCACTTACTCCCCTGGGGACAGACAACAGGGATTGATGTTCTAAATAGGCATCTAAATAGTCACCTTGAAAAAGTCAGGAAGCCACTGACCCAAACCCTTACAGGAGAAGCTCCTGTTCTGTATTCATGTCCTCTTGCTCTGTGACTTGCTTTACCATTTGAGCCCAATTTAGGAAATTTTCCTTGAGCAGTTATGCTTGTCACCATATTGGTTGGTGATAATTTCCACATACCTCATGCCCCACATTGTGAGTTCCGTGTTTCTCACCTTGGACCTGACTCGTGTCATGGTTTATGATGATCCCTAGAAAAGGCAAGTTCTTTGGCAATCTACTCACTGTCCCTCTCTCAGACAGAGCTTTCTTTCTTCCCCTTTTTTTTTTTAGACAGAAGCTTTCTTTTTTTTTAATTTTTATTTTATTTATTATTTTTATTCTTGTTTCAGAACCTTTGTTTGTGTATTCACTCATTTTTATGGCCGGCTTAGCCCGCCCCGAGGGCAGGGCTGGTGCAGCATGTGGTGCCGGGGATCGAACCGCGGTCCCTGGAGCCGCCCAAGCTTCCCAAGCAGGCGCTTTAGACCACTGAGCCATCCCGCCGGGCCCCATAGACAGAAGCTTTCTTTCCCCTAATAAATATATTCTGCTCTTAACCTCTTTTGTTCCTAAAATTCACGCTTCATTTTTACAAAACACAAAGTCATCCTTGGTATCTTTCCCCTGTATCAAAATGTGAGGTGTTTCAGTAGTCTTTCTAGATTTTACATTTGGGGGCTGAAGAGATAGCTCTGTGGCACAAGTGCCTGCCTGGTAAGTGCAAGGTTGTGAGTTTGAACCCTCATCTTGCAAAAGAAAAAGGAAAGGAAAAAAAAAAGAGAACATATTCTAGATTTTACACTTGAAAATATGTTCATCTTCAGAATTCAGGTATTTCATATGACCTTGAATAAAGTATGAAGCTTCTGTGGAAAGTTGGCCTACTTGCCATTTATTCCTTTTAATTTTTGCATGAATATTGCTCCCATGCAACTCTGAAATGTTTCATTTACATAATAATACTATTTCTCCTCCTCCTCTTTCTTCTTCTTCTTCTTCTTCTTCTTCTTCTTCTTCTTCTTCTTCTTCTTCTTCTTCTTCTTCTTCTTCTTCTTCTTTCTTCTCCTCCTCCTCCTTCTTTCTCTTCTTCCTCTTCCTCTTCTTTCTTCTTCTATTTCTTTTATGGGCCATATGGTCAATATGAAAATCTGGGCTAGGAAACTGACTGCCTCATTCCCAACAGCAGGTCCTCCCTCTATTCTAATGTGTACTGGCCTGACCTGGCCTTAGGATGTTTTCTGATATTAGGAGACTCTTTCATAGTACATTGGCCCTCAAATCTTCTCAGCACATTTGTAACCCATTTTCAAGAACAGCACACTGAGTCAAGAAAATTAAAGGAGTTTGAAAACCCAGGAGCACAGCCATGAGATGCAAGTATTCCTCAGTCGAGATGAGATCGATGCCTGGGAGAGAGACTGGTACCTAAATTCCTGGGTTACAAGCCATTATTTGAATTGCACGCTGGCCTGCAGAGCTGTATGAGTTTTTCTTGCAGGCTCAGTTGAGCTGAGTGACAGAGGAGCGGGCGCCAATCAGCGATGCGGGCGCGGGCTGTCTGAACGACCCAATCCGGCCAGAAGAGGGAGGAGGGCACTTCCTGTGTGATGGCGCCATAGTACACAGTTTGATTGTGCTGCTGACAGCTCCCGCTGACTAGACGACATTTTCTGAAGTTTCTCCTGGCTGCCAGCGGCATTGGAAGGATCCTTGGAGACCATCAACTCACGCAATGGTAGCGTTGTGTTACTGGAGTTGGGGAGGGGATGGAATCCGGTGTGTTCCGGATGGAAGTGATCCGAAGCCGCCCCGGTAGTGCACAGCCTCCCGGGTTGCTCCCGACGCTGAGGTCTTCCAGGCCTTTGGTGCTGCGTCAGCATCGGAATGGTTTTTCCCTTTTGTTTAGGCAGGGGCAGTGCTGTTCCCAGCGCACAGCCCCACCTCAGGCGCTGCCAGCCCAGCATACCTTACTGGTCAGCCGCTGGCACAGAAGTATCTGCCCCAGTGTGGAGAGAGCAGGGGCTTTAGGGGAAAGGGTGGCTTCAGTACAGAGCATTTAAAAGCTCCTGACTTTAATTGCGGACGTGAGATCTCTTTGCAGTTGTGTTACAAAAGAGCTGGTGATCTCATAACTGTTGGGAGTGAAGCTACAAACCTATAGAAGGATGGTAGGAGAGATCTTATTGGAAATAAGAATCATTGCTCCCCGACTTAACGACGTGTCCCCGGTGAGTCGCCTGTGACTTCTGAATGCAGAGCCACTTATAAACGAACAACACAATAAATGTTTAGTTGTCTAGTGGTTTGAGAAGGCTCTTTATAGCAACAACTTTGCCCGCAGGTTCTCAAGCTCATTTTTTTCATTTTACACTGTGAAAACCAAATTGGGATTTTAGAGAAACTATGGATATTTTGTTTTAAACTCCTGAAACTCATAAATTTAGTAGAGAGTGGCTCTTTTTAGTGTGGCTGTGTCTTAATTCCTTGTTGAGCCAAAAAAGTCCCCTCTTGGTAATTGCCATTTTAATTCCTATGCAAAAGACTAATTTACCAACTCTTCTCTCAGGCCCTTCCCTTCTTCCCTGCCTTATTTATAAGCTAAGTAAAGTGATTATTCTTTATACAAAGTACACTGAAGTGAGGTTTCTCAGGAATTCAGAATGAGGAGGAGCATGGAGGTGGTGCTTAATGCGTTATAAAGGAAGGGAAGGTACTCCTCCTGCTCAGACTAACTTCCTGCAGGGTCTGTCTGTTAAGCCCACACTGAGATAGATACACATTGAGCTGGGGCGTCTGCAGGGATGGGAACTTGTGATATTGGTGTAATCAGAAAGGAAGAGGCCTCATCTGTGAAACAATTGCGTTGGAGCTTGTGAACAGTTTCCAGACATTGTTTTAAAAAGGAAACCGGACTCCAATGTTTATAGAGTACAAGTACTGAAGTAGGGGTCAATTTCTATAGTTAAAGTCTGCTAGGGTCAGCAGGCTGGATCAGTGGACCAAGCTTGCCTGCTTAGGCAAGTGCAAGGACCAGGTTTGGTCCCCTGGACCCTATGCTTTGCCAGCCCTGCCTCTGTGCTTGCTGAGCAGGTTACAGAAACAGCGTGGTGGTGGAGCACGCCTGCAATCCTGACTTTTCATATTTCCCTGTCTGTGATTGAGCTACCATGGGCTGCGTAGGCACCAGTAAGTTCCTATAACTTTGGGAATATATTTTATTTATTTTTATTTATTTTTTGTCTTTTTGAGACAGGGTCTCACTATGAAGCTCAGGCTGGCCTTGAGCTCATTTTTGTAGCCCAGGCTGGTCTCGAACTCACACTGATCCTCCTGCCTCAGCCTCCCAAGTGCTGGAATTACAGGCATGCGCCACCATGCCCAGCTTGGGAATATATTTTAACCTTCTGAGTGTGGGTCACCTTTTGAGTAGGAGGGATGCAGACTTCTTACCTAACCAGCTCCCCTTTTGCCTTGTTTGAAGGAATTTGTGTGTTGAATATACGAGATATTTTGAGGACTTAAAATTGTTTTTAATTTTTCATTTTAAGATTGTTGTCTTATTTTATTTATTTATTTTTTATGTATTTGGTTGTTTCAGGTCTCACTGTGCAGCTTGGACTCATGGTGATCTTTCTGCTTTCAGCACCTCCAGCTCTGGGATTACAGGTGTGCGCCACTCCTCCTGGATTCTGGCCAGCTCAGCCCGCCCTGGGGGTGGGGCTGGCATGGCATGTTTTGCCAGGGATTGAACCTCCGTCCCCGCGTTTGCCTATTCAGGCACTTTAGTCCGCTGAGCTGTCTTTCAATCCTAGGTACTGCGTGCTGTGTCAGCCCCAGTTGCTGAGCTGGCCACCAGAACTTTGCATGGTGGCACACGCCTGTAATCTCAGTGCTGGGGAAGATGAAATCAGAGGATCACTACAAGTCCAAGCAGTATAGTGAGACCCTGTACCGAGCACATCACTAAATAAAAGATTAGAAAAAAAAGGCAGCTGAGCAAATAACCATGGTTAACTCCAGTGCATTGCTCTGCTTTCTTATCTCTACCTCCCTGGTGTCCACAGAGTTGAGATTGGGAGTTAATTCATTGCTTAATAATCTCAGCAAGCAAAATAGTTCTGGTTTCTACTGTCTGGAATTGGAATGAGATTTTAATTGAGTTTGCTGTAGCATTACAGGGATGGTGGAAAATTTTTCCAGGTTCCTATTGAGACACTCCATTGTATGGGAGATCAGCTGTTTCACTCTCCTAGCCTCCTGCCTGTGGGCTTCTGTTATTTTAAGTGATTTTTACTTCTTGTTATCTTTTCCGTGCTTCAAAATGTTGCTTTTTGTAATCCCAGTACTTGGGAGGCTGAGGCAGGAGGATCGGTATGAGTTCAGGACCAGCCTGGGCTATAAAAGTGAGCTCAAGGTCAGTCTGAACTGCATAGTGAGACCCTGTCTCAAAAAAAAGACAAAAAAATGTTGCTTTTTATTTTTCTGCAAATTATATTGTATAGACTGGCTGGTGAGATAGGTCAGGAGACTGAGCATCTGCTTTGGCAAGCACAGGGAATTTTTAATTGAGATTGCTACATCCTTATTGGGATGGTGGAAAATTTTCTAGGTTTCTCTTTGACAAACTAGCAGACATTCCATTGTAAGGAAAGTTCATAGTTCAGTTCTGAAATTCCAGTTCCAGAACCACCTGCCCTGCTGGCCCAACCTGTGGGTACTCTGAGCTGGCCTGTAATTCCAGTGCCTAGGAGTCTTAAAATAGGAGGATCACTACAAGTCTGATCTGTGTAGTGAGACCCCATAGGCCCTTTACTACATACGTTTTTAAAAAATGTTTAATAATATCCAGGAGTGGTGCACATGCCTATATTCCCAACACCGTGGAAGGCTGAGGCAGGAGGAACCCAAGTTGGAGCCCAGTCATAGCAACTTAGCAATTTAGGGAGACTCTGTCTCAGACATGTGGCTAGGGTACAGTTCACTTAAAAGAGCTAGGTTCAATCCCCAGTACTAGAGAAAAAAAAAAGATACTGTATCACAGACTATCTGCTACCTGAAAACATGTATTTCTGGGTGTACATGTATGAGATAAAACCAATTGAACTGGACATTGTAAACACTACACATGAAACCCAGTGGCACTTTGTCATAAACTTTCAAAGCACATATGAAAGAGCTATAAAAATGACAAGATATGTTAACACATTTTTTTTTCTTGTTTCAGAACTTTTGTTTGTTTGTTTATTTATTTTTATGGCCGGCTCAGCCTACCCTGAGGGTGGGGGGGTGGGGGGGGCTGAGCCGGCCATAAAAATGAGTGAATAAACAAATAAAGGTTCTGAAACAAGAAAAAAATAAATAAAAAAAAGAAAGGAAGAAAGCATATTATTTGCAGAAATTTTTAATTTCATAGCAAGTGTAAACCAGTATATATTTTTACTCTACCAAAAATTCTATCCAATATACCTTTTTTCTTATGTATTTGGTGCAGGGTCTCACCATGCTCAGACTCATAGTGATTCTCCCACTTTTCAGCCTCCCCAGTACTGGGATCACAGGCATGTGCCACCAATGCGCCCAGTCTCAGTATTGTTTCAGTGTGCCCCGGGGGGCATGACTGGCACAGCAGCTTGGGGATTGAACCCCTGGCTCCTACCTCTGCCTAAGCAGGCACTTCAATCCCCTGAGCTATCTGGCCAACCCTACCGTTTCTTATTCATTCTATTAATACTTTGTTTAAACTATAGTTTTGCTAACATACTTTGATGATATATACAAGCGAAGGCCATTTTTTGGGTTTTCTTTTAATGCGTTCCTAATTTTTTGTTCTTTTTGTATTTTCTGTATCAATTCTTATAACTTAGGACTTTTCCAAGATTTTATTACAATATACAAGATCAATTTTTAAAAATGTCTTTGATACTTTAAAATTTTCTTGTCCATTTTTTATATTCAGCATGAATATTGAGCAGTGAAATGATCCATAATGTGGAGTAATTATCATGTTTTACAACAGCACCGTTTTCTCTAATTGTCTAAAGTTGATATCTTCTTTTCTAATACATACATTCATTGTTCTTAATTTCTTTTGATGCACTGATTTCTGAGTCTCTGAAACAATTATGTCTTGTATGTTTGGTTTCATCTAAATCCTTAAGATTTAATCAAGTGTCCTACTAGAAAAGAGTCATTTAAAACCAAAGATTAGGGCCAGCAAGATGGCTCAGTGGTCTAAAGCGTTTGCCAAGGAAAGTTAAGGCAAGCGCTGAGACTGCTCCTTGATCCCTGGCACCACATGCTGCGCCCTCCCCAGGGTGGGCTTAGCTGGCCATAACACAAACAAATAAATGACTTTATTTTTTTTAAATTTTTATTTAATTTATTATTTTTATTCTTGTTTCAGAACCTTTGTTTGTTTATTCACTCATTTTCATGGCCGGCTCAGCCCGCCCCGAGGTCAGGGCTGGCGCAGCATGTGGTGCCGGGGATCGAACCGCGGTCCCTGAAGCCGCCCAAGCTTCCCCAAGCAGGCGCTTTAGACCACTGAGCCATCCCGCCAGGCCCATAAATGACTTTAAAAAAAAAAACCCCATAAACCAAAGATTAATTTCATATTCTTAGTATTCTAAATATGTTTCTGCAATTCATTTCTAATTTTATTCCAGTGGCCATTTTTATGAACATGTTTTTAATATCATTAGCAAATATGTAAGAGTGCTCATTCTATAAACCAATTAAATTTCTGCAAAGTACAGATTTATAAGAAACTGTCAGACTTGGTTTCAAAGCAGCTGAACCATTGTGCATGCCTGTAAGCAAAGCATTTGAGTTTCTGGTGCACCCTGTGTGTGTCAGCACTTGGTATTAGCAGGATTTCTCTTTTTGTTTTAATTTGTTCAAAGTCCTCCAAAGTATGCACTAAAAACTCATTTTTTTTTTTTTTTTTTTTTTTAAGGACTAAGACCAGGGCTCAAACTCATGACCTTGCACATGCCAGGCAGGCACTTGTGCCATGGAGCTATCTCCTTGGGACCACATTATGGTTTTCATGTATCACTGTGATAACTAATGATGTCTGGACATCTTTTGAAGCTGAGTTGTATCTGCTTACCTTAAAATGTCCAATCAAGGACAGGCCAGATAGCTGAGCAGATTAAAGCACGTGCTCAGGCAGATGCAGGGGCCAGGGGTTCCATCCTGGGTATGCAGTGCTGGCTGTGCCCATGAGGGGTGCTGAGACAGAACTTGTGACCGAGCATGGTGGCACTCCTGTAATTTCAGCACTTGGGTGGCTGAAAATAGGATCACTAGAGTGGTCTCTGGAGTGAGACCCTGTAGATCTGGTACTAAATACATTTTAAAAAATCAAAATATATTTAGTTCTCTTGAAGGATTGATTTTGCTTTTGGCTCCATATCTAAGATATCATTGCCTAACCAAAGGTCACAAAAACTTTCTCCTAATTTTTAATGGAAATTTTGGTTTTAGAATTGCAACTTAGGGGGCCCGGCAGGATGGCTCAGTAGTCTAAAGCCCCTGCTTAGGAAAGCTTGGGCGGCTGCAGGGACTGAGGTTCGATCCCCGGCACCACATGCTGCGCCAGCCCTGCCCTTAGGGCAGGCTGAGCCAGCCATAAAAATAAATAAACAAACAAAAGCTCTGAAAAAAAAAAGAAGAATTGCAACTTAGTTGTGTGGTCTATGTTAAGTTTTTGTATAGAGTATGGGCTATAGATCAAGTTTTTTTCTTTCCTCTTCTCACAAGAATACCCAGTTGTTCCATTACAGCCTGTTGAAAGGATTATCCTTTCTCCAATAATTTCCTTTGAGTGTTTGTCAAAAATCAATTTGCCATCAGTGTGTGGGTCTGTTTCTTTCTTTCTTTTTTTTTTTTTTAAAAATTTAATTTATTTATTTATTTATTTATGTTTCAGAACCTTTGTTTGTTTATTCACTCATTTTTATGGCCGGCTCAGCCCTCCTAGAGGGCAGGCCTGGCGCAGCATGTGGTGCCGAGGATTGAGCTGCGGTCCCTGAAGCCACCTAAGCTTTCCCAAGCAGGTGCTTTAGACCACTGAGCCATCCCGCCGGGCCCTGTGTGGGTCTGTTTCTTAACGCTATTTTATCCTTCTGATCCGTGTCTACCTTTTGGCAATACCATAGTCTTGGTGACCACACCCTTATAGGAAGCCCCAAATCAGTCACCACAATAGTCTTTTTTTTTTTTAAGGTTGTGAAGGATTTTTTTTTTGGGGGGGGGGCATTGCTGGCTCAGGCTGCCTTAAGGGTAGGATTGGGGATCAAACTGCTGACCCCTGTGCCTGACTGAGATTGCAAGTGCTTAAACCACTGAACTATCCCAAGAGCCCCCACCACAATATTTTGTTTTTGCTATTTTGAAAACTGATTTTAAGTTTTTTTTTTTTTACTTTTTTTTAAAAAATTATTTATTTATTTTTTTCTTATTTCAGAACCTTTGTTTGTTTATTCACTCATTTTTATGGCCGGTTCAGCCTGCCCCGCTGGCAGGGCTGGCGCAGCATGTGGTGCCGGGGATCGAACTGTGGTCCTTGCAGCCACCTGGAGGCACTTTAGACCACTGAGCCATCCTGCCAGGCTGTTTTTGTATTTTGCTTTTATGTATATATTTAAATATCCTGTGTAGCTGGGCGTGGTGGCTCATGCCTGTAATCCCAGCACTTGGGAGGCTGAGGCAGTAGGATCGCTGCAAGTTCGAGACCAGCCTGGGCTACAAAAGTGAGCTCAAAGCCAGCCTGAATTGCACAGTGAGACCCTGTCTCAAAAAGCCAAAAAAAAAAATTAAATAAATAAATAAATAAATAAATATCCTGTGTAGCATGTGCTTATTGTTTTACCAGAATGTACTGTTCTTTCTTTTTTAATTTTTTATAAATGTATTTGGTACAGGGTCTCACCAAAACAGCTCGGACTCTTTTTTTTTTTTTTTTCAGCGTTTCCAGTGCAGGGGTTACAGGTGTGCACTGCCATGCCCGGACTCAGACTCTCTCAGGGGGTGGGGGATGGGGCTGGTGCTTCATGCGGTGCCCTGTGCTTTCCTAAGCAGGTGCTTAGTCCGCGGAGCTATCTTGCCAGCCCAGTGTACTGTTTTGACTTGGTTTTTAAAATTTTTATTTATGTATTTGGTTCGGGGTCTCACTATGGAGCTCCGGCTCATAATGCTCTTGTCTCAGCCTCCCTCAGCACTGGGATTAGGGGTGTGCACTCCCATGCCCAGTTGCAGTGCCAGGTTGAGTAGGGCTGGGGGGATGTTGGCATGGCATGTGGTACCTAGGATCAAACCCAGATCCTTGCGCTTACCAGGCAGGTGCTTAGGCCTCTGAGTTTTTTCCCCAGGTCTAGATTTTATTTCATTACCTTTCCATTTTCCTATAAAGTTCAGCTTTGTTTGACTAGATGGCTCTGAAACCATAAAGCAGAGTAGGGAAAAGGTACCTTAATAATGTTATCTTTTAATGCCGAATGTAGTCCTTGTGGGGATCTTTCACTTTTCTGATCAATATTTCAATAGTTTTCAGTGTATAGATCTTAACAATGTTCTCAGTTGTAATGTTTTGGAAGCTATTACACATTACACATTGGAAGCTATTACACAAATTTTTGTGAATTATTTTTGGCCGGCTGAGGCTGCCTTAAGGGCAGTTCTCATGCTGCATGTGGGGGTGGGGATCAAACTGAGGTCCCTGGCGCCTGAAACACTTTGCTGAATCATGTGCTGGCAAGCCCCCAATGTCTTTTTTTTTTTTAAATTTAATTTAATTTAATTTTATTTATTTTTTTCTTGTTTCAGAACCTTTGTTTATAAACTCATTTTTATGGCCGGCTCAGCCCACCCCAAGTGCAGGGCTGGAGCAGCATGTGGTGCTGGGGATCGAACCGCGGTCCCTGAAGCCACCCAAGCTTTCCAAAGCAGGGTCTTTAGACCACTGAGCCTTCCTGCCGGGCCCAAGTCCCCAATGTTGAGAATGGTTTTCTTTTTTTTTTTTTTTTAGCTGACTCAGGCTGCCTTAAGGGTGGGGGTGGGGATCGAACCTCTATCCCCTTTGCTTGACTGGGATTGACCGAGCAAGTTCTTAAACCATTGAACTAACCTGAAAGCCCCCTACACACTAGTTTTTAAAGTTTTCTTCCAGTGGTTTCTTGTGAATACATAGGAAGACAGCTGGTCCTGTCTGCTGTATCCTGTTGAACTCATTCATTCCCATAGGTCAGTGGAGGTGAGCCCGTGCTATGTGCGCCATAGTGTGCTGTTGGCAGCTTTGAAAGTTCTAAAAGTTTCGCTATCACTGCCACACATGATTTTTGTTTGGATAGATTCCACAGGGTTTCTCACAATGTTCAAGTTTGCAAATACAGATTATATCTGGAATTATTTTAATTTGACCTCCAGTAACTCCAAAGGATCATGTTTTCCAATGATTTGAAAGTGTCCAAAATTCTCCTTGGTGTTACTGGGCTCAGCAGCTCTTTCTAGCTTCTCTCTGCCGAAGTGGACTGGCTGTTTCTTTCCTTTATTGCACTTGTTCATTGCCTTTGAACAATTTCTTTCCTCTCACATTGTCTGTTGTACCATTTGGGTTTTATTTACTCTTTTTAGGTTCTTATACATGCAGGTCTGATTTATTTCCCTCATCAGGGTGATCTCTAGTTGCATTCGTTTACCTTTAAAAGCCTCAAAGTTATTTTTTTTTTATAGCTGAATACTTTATCCTGAATGATTTATTGAGACTTAGTGATGATAAAAACATAAATGTCCTGCATCTGTGGAAAATATTTCTTTTTTTTTTTTTTTTGAGACAGGGTCTCACTATGCAGTTCAGGCTGGCCTTGAGCTCACTTTTGTAGCCCAGGCTGGTCTCGAACTCGCACCAGTCCTCCTGCCTCAGCCTCCCGAGTGCTAGGATTACAGGTGTGCACCACTACACCCGGCATCTGTAGAAAATATTTCATCCTTTAGATTTAAGTGATGCATGGAAGTACCCAGGAGACAAACACATTTCCTGACTCAAACACTTCCTGCATCCATCTCTATAAATAATATCACAGAACATTCTAGGGATATTGGAAAGGAGTCACTGGTCTGTCAGTTCTGGTGAACTCCTAAGTAAAGGAGATATGTATGGAGTATATTTTCTGTTTGTTGATTCATACATGAGTCCATACCTCCCTTTCTTTGTTTATTTTCTAAATAAGATATGGACTTTGTTATACACATTTTACTTTATTTTATTTATTTATTTTTTTTATTACTTTTATTCTTGTTTCAGAACCTTTGTTTATTCACTCATTTTTATGGCTGGCTCAGCCCGCCCCCAGGGCAGGGCTGGCGCAGCATGTGGTGCTGGGGATCGAACTGTGGTCCCTGAAGCCGCCCAAGCTTTCCCAAGCAGGCGCTTTAGACCACTGAGCTATTCCGCCGGGCCCCCATTTTACTTTATTAAGTTGGATGAGTTTAAATATATATGATGACCATATTTATCATAAGGAATTTCTACCCATACATCGTATCTCTTCATTTGCCATTTTTCTCCCATTTTACCTCCTCACCTTCCAACCTCTCCTCTACTTTACACAGTTTTAGTTCCCTTGTATTGTTCTTTTCTCATTTGTTATATTCCTTTCCTTTCTCTACTCTTGCAAGTACCCCCTTCATTTCAAACAACTTCTCCCCATTTCCCCATATCATTTGTGTAATGTTCTCACGCACACTTTCAGTTTTTGTACATTAGTCAGACATGTGATATTTAAGCCTTTGTGTTTAATTTATTTCACTTATGGTATGGTCTGAAGAGCCGTCCTTTCAGAAGTAAATGCCTGTACCTTATACTTTATGGCATTTATATGTGTGTTTGTGTCCGTGTCTGTGTCCTTGTGTGTGTCCGTGTGTGTGTGTGTGTGTGTGTGTGTGCGTAACACAAATAACATATATATAATCTTTTACTCTCAAGTACAAGATAAGGATGTCCTCTATCACCACTCCTATTCCATATAGTTCTGAACTCATTAACTACAGCAGTTACACAAGAGAGAAATAAAAGGAATAAGAATAGGTAAAGAAGTTAAAATAACATTATTTGCTGCTGACATGATACTCTACTTGGAAGACCCAAAAAACTCCAAGATGCTCCTAGAATTAATCAACATATTGAGTAGCATAACAGATTACAAAGTTAATACCCAAAACTCAATAGTATTCCTCTACACAGATAACACACTGAGAAAAATACCCTTGAACTCCCCAAAATGAAATACTTAGGAGTTCATCTAAAGAAGTAAAAGCATTATACAATGAAAATTAGTTCTCTGTAGTTATGCTTTAGATTGGTGTTCATTGATCTTTATTGTGTATACAGCTTTGAATTGTGTTCATAACAGATACTTAATTCCACCTTATTTTTTTACCCAGGATTATTACACGCTTCAATTTCTAATTTAGTCATTTTTTTTTTTTTTAATCGAGGAAGTGTCTTGTTCTATAATTCAAGCTAGGCTTGAGGTCACTATGTATACCAGGCTGGCCTCAAACTCACAGAGATTCTCCTATCTTGCCCGAGTGTACCACCATATCATGCTGAAGTTTTTCACTTTGTATTTGATGCTTAATTTCCTTGTGATATCTTTATTTTTAATGTGCCTGCTGTATTTTATTCCTGTTCTTCCTTCTATGATTGTCTCTTACGTGCTCCTCGAAGTTCTTATATCTGAGTGTAAAGTTATCATTTGGTGTTACTGAGCTATGGGATAATATGGTAACCTTTCACTTTTTTATGTTCCACAGACTTGCTCTAACAATACTGCCCTTCCCTGTGCATTTTAGTATTCTTCATGAACTTTGATGTTGCATTAATTTTTTTCCTGTGAAAGCAGGTTTAACTTTAAAATATAGCTGAAGAATGTCCAAAAATGAATTAATTGTATGATGGATTAGATTTGAACAGAGTTCTTATTTGTTCTTTATCAAAAGCATTTGTTAAGCTGGGCATAGTGGCACATGCCTATAATCCCACCACGTGGGAGGCTGAGGTAGGAGGATCAGTGTGAGTTTTGAGACCAGCCTAGGCTACAAAAGTGAGCTCAAGGGCAAGCTCAACTACATATCAAGACCCAGTCTCAAAAAGACCAAAAACAAACAAACAAACAAAACATTTGTTACATTTTATTTGCCCTAGTGTTTTGTGGATGGTGATTTGTAGGCATCCTCTATGAGCTATACTTAGAAAGTGTATGAATCATGTATCAGTGATCATGTGGGTAACCAGTTGTTCTGTTCTACTATTGCTGTAAGAGTGAATTGCTATCTAGTATCAGAAATGCTGTGTGAAAATATGTGCATATTCTTGGTGACTGAGACATGAAGTTAATATTTGAAAGAATTGGCCTCAATTCAGCTTTTACAAAAAGAGTTTGGTGATCTCAGGGTGAGTCTAAACCTTCTGTCAGAAAGTATATGTGTGATTATTTAGGAGGCCGTGAACCTGGAAGATGTGCTTGTGAACTTCACCATGGAGGAATGGGCTGTGCTGAATCCATCTCAAAAGAAGCTCTACAGAGATGTGATGTGGGAAACATTTATGAATATGACTGCTCTAGGTAAGAATGCAATTTTTTCATGTGTACCATAGGAGAGCACTAGTTCTTGCTGACTGGTACAGAGTTATTAAATAGAACATGAATATTAGAAGGTTATGTCAGACCTGTTTACATTATTCCATGAATCTGGTTGCTATCTGCTAGTGACTTTTTATATTTTTATGGTTATAATTTAGGAAGCACATGGGATATCCAACAAATTGAAGAATACAATGACTGCTCAAGAAATCTAAGGTAATATATTTATAAGTAATACTAATACTCCCTAAGAATCCTTGATTGAGGAGAAATACTACTGCCAAAGAAATGCTACAAATGCATCCATGATCAAATTTACCGTCTCCCAAAAAGTCTTCAGATAAGCATACACATTGATAGTCGATAATTTGACAATTGAAGACAGAAATATTCCAGTCTAGGAAACTAACTTAATTGAAATATTATACAACGAACAGATAGAAAAGATGACCAGGGTGAAAAAAGAAGGAGAAGTTAATGTATGCAGAAGTGTCAAATATGATCAGTGTGTGACACACATATGACCTACATGAAGCCATACCTTCTATATTGCAAGCATACATCAATTTATAATTCCCATGTGAAAGTGGTCCTTTGGGAAACATGTGCTTTACAGGAAATATCCCTATTCTCAAAATCTCTTAACTAGCCTCAACCTAGAATATGTTTTGATGTGTTACTGTTGTGAAGATCTTTTTTATTATGATTGATCTATTGTTCCCTATTTTCATTAAAGAAATGAAAAGAGAACAGAATTTGATGAAAGTAAAGTTTGGAATCAACATGAAAAAATGTTCCTTTGGACTTCAGATGAGAACGTGGATGTACAACAGGCTGATCCAAACCGAGCTCAAAGCCTTGCGTATGGAAAGCCCCTGGTTGGACATTTATCATTAAACATGTTCACATTACCTTATAGTGATCTCAAGCCACATGAATATGTGGTGATTGATGAGAAGCTAAGTAATTGTAATGAGCTTGGAAAAACCAGCACTGATTTTCAGTCCTTTCAGAAGTTTACAAGATTAAAGCCTGAAGAACAAAGCTATCAATATGAGCATTGTGGGAAAATGTACTGTAACTCTAAGGAAAGAACTCAGCCTGGTCTGCAGACATTTGTATGCAAGCAAAGGGTGAAAGGCTCCAACACTCCCAGTGTTGTTAAAATCCATGAAAAAATTCACACTGGGAAGACATCCTATGTATGTAGGCAATGTGGAGAAGAATTTACATATAGGCCTGCATTTCTTAGACACAGACAGACCCACGGAATTCAGAATGCTTATATATGTAAGCAGTGTGGGAAAGCATTCACTACACGGAAGTACTGTAAAATTCATGAAAAAATTCACAGTGGGCAGAAACTCTATGCATGTAAGCAGTGTGGGAAAGCATTCAGTATACAAAGTTATCGTACAAGACATGAAAGAATCCACACTAGGGAGAAACCCTATGTATGTAATCAATGTGGACAAGTATTTGCCAGTCGGTCTTTACATTGTAGACACAAACGACTCCACAAACGCCAGAAAGCCTATATATGCAAGCAATGTGGGAAAGCATTTACTACTCCAGGTTATTGTAAATTACATGAAAGAAGTCACAGTGGAGAGAAACCCTATGTATGTGAGAAATGTGGGAAAGCATTCACTACCCTGAAGTATTGTAAAATACATGAAAGATTTCACACTGAGGAGAAACCCTATATATGTAATCATTGCGGGAAGCCATTCACTACTGTGCATAGTCAAAAAAGGCATGAAAGAATTCACACTGGTGAGAAACCTTACTCATGTAAGGAATGTGGAAAAGCATTCACTACAGTGAGTGACTGTAAAATACATGAAAGAAACCACACTGGTGAGAAACCTTATGTATGTCAGAAATGTGGAAAAGCATTCACTACACTGTGGTATTCTAAAATTCATGAAAGAAATCACACTGGTGAGAAACCTTATGTATGTGTGAAATGCGGAAAAGCATTCAATACACTGAGTTATTGTAAAATACATGAAAGAGTTCACAGTGGGGAGAAACCGTATGCATGTACACAGTGTGGGAAAGCATTCACTCGACTGAGTTATTGTAAGAAACATGAAAGAAATCACAATGGTGAGAAGCTATATGAATGTGAGAAAGTGGAAGAGCACTCCCTACTCTTGAGTTATTGTAAAATACATGAAAGAAGCTGCCCTGAGAAGAAACCCTATGAATTTAAAACATTTGAAAATACATTCAGCCAACAGTAAATTTAAAATGCAACAATTTCACAGTAGGGAGGTACACTATGCGAGTGAAGAATGTGGAAATGTGTTCAGCCCACACAGTGCCTGTCTAATTCATGAAAGATCTCACATCCGGGAGAAACCCTATAAAAGTAAGCAATGTGGGAAAGGATGTGCTATATACACACAAATATTGTGAAATACAGGAAAGAGTTCATGCTGGGGAGACACCATGTTATGTGTGCGAGTGGTGGAAGAAGGGATTCAGTACACACAAATGTTACCAGTGACATGAAAGGACTCACACTAGGGAGGAACTTGTGTGACGTGTGGAAAGGTTTACCATACACAAATATTCTCAAAGACATGAACTCACAGGTGAGTAAACTTAAGTAAAATACAATGAGAAAAATTTTATTAGCCCTTACATGCTTAGAAGTCATACTGATTTGGAAAACTAAGCAATGTGGGCAACGTAGTCAATAATTTTTTAATGAACTACATGAAGTCACACTGAGGAAAAATACATGCCTATTTTGGAAGTTCATAATGTAATAAAAACTTATGTAAATTTAGTGAAAAATTTTAATCTCAGCATTTCATGAATTTTCCAGAGATACCCTATAATGTTTTATTTCTATGTTCTTTAGTTAACATCTTACAAATACCTAAACTATGTACATGTAGTCTTTATTATGAAACGTTAACGTAATATATTTTTTTGCAGCCATTGAGTGTAAACAATATGTACTGTCTTAATAAATAAGATGAATTGAAATATATTTCTCACTTCCAAGTAGGGTTACTTTTTAAGGTCATTTTTATTTTGCTTACAGTTCTGTGAAATATAACTTATATTCATTGTTGTATTAATGCATAGGTTTTCCTACTAGCTTTGATTTTCTTCATGTACATAAGTCATATTTATGGTAGAAGGAAAGATAAATTTTGAATTGATGTTCTCTATGTATACACAATCATGTGAACATGTAATTTTAAAAAGTTCATTTGTCTTCACAATTTGGAGATTAGCAAGAGTGTTAGTTTTAAAATAAACATTATATTTTTCTTATTCTGAAAAGATACCTAACAGGGGCCCTGGCGGGATGGCTCAGTGGTCTGAAGCGTCTGCTTGGGAAAGCTTGGGCGGCTTCAGGGACCACGGTTCAATCCCTGGCACCACATGCTGCGCCAGCCCTGCCCTGGGGGTGGGCTGAGCCGGCCATAAAAATGAGTGAATAAAAAACAAACAAAGGTTCTGAAACAAGAAAAAATAAATAAAATTTAAAAGAAATGAAAAGATACCTAACATACATCAAAATAATTATGTCATGTGCCTGATTGTACCTGTTTTGCTTTTATATTTGGGTTAATATCATACATACAGATTTTTCCTTTTATTACCATTTTGCTTCTCATGCTAATGTTGACATAACTTCCTCGAAGCCAAGAGATGATTTCCAAGATGACCATGAGTACTGGAGCTCCTCTAGAAACGGAAGCAAGTCTTCCTTTTTTTTTTTTTTTTTTTTTTTTTTAAATTTTTTACAGCATTTAAGCAAGAATCCTCCCTTGGTTTGGTCATTGTATCCAGAAATTTGTGGGACAAATTTAGTTGAACCTATAGTACTGCAGTTCATGCAGTTATTTAGCTGTTACAATCCACCTCTTGACAACTTCACAAAAAGACACGTTTCTTGAAACCATAGGCTGCAGATACAAAGGAGAGCTCATAAATATACTGAATGTGTTATAATTGTCCTGTATTGAAATGGAAATGTACTAATTCCTTACCCAGAATATAAGGACATTTTCTTTGGGTGATGGTTAATCATTTTTATAACTCCAAGCGCATATAACATGCTGAAGAAGACTAAATTAGGAAGTTTATTAATTTTTATATAAAGTGGAAGCATAATAAGAAAGAATTATTAGAATTTAGATCCTCATTTCTGTAGTAGACTATGAAGTCTTAGCTGGTATTTACAATTAATTTGTGCTACTATTCTATACTTCCATGATATTGTGAGTCATACCTGTAATAGTGAACATTCTGGACACTTGGATATTCTGCCAGGATTAGTTTGCTTTGGTTTCCACTTAACTTGAATAAGTGGTAATACTAGCTGGCATACTGAGCTCTCCAGTATCCCAAGTATATTTTTTCATTCCTCCACTGTAATTTTCCCTTGAGTGGATCAGTCACTCCTCTCAATAATATAATGTCTTTATTAGATTGTTTTTGTAGAATCACACGGAAACCAGAATGAGCAAGGAGGTCTTCCCTTCCATCTTGCTAAAAGCCTTTCACTCTCTGGGACCAAAACTTCTTTCTAAGCCAGCAGAGCATAAAGACATGGAAACGTTGCAAAAATTTTGCTTGTAGATCAGTACACATAATGGGGAATGGTACATCTCATACTTTCACTGCTTTATTCCTGGACCATAAATTCTGTCTCCATAAATCCTGGCTATGGTTAACATCATACCATATAGCAGAGGCTGACAGAAAACGAACTTTTGGAAAACCTTGTACAGTCCTGTGAGCTATTGCCAATTAGTTTGTGCAGCAACTGTTTTGAAAAGAACATTTCTCTTTTCTATCAATATGTCTTCTCTTGGAATGTGAGAAACATGAGCAGTGGATTCCATGAGCATGAGCCCATTGACTTACTTTGGCCATCAAGTGTGTTCCTTGATATGAGATCCAGTGCTAAGGAATTCCATGATAAATGATGAGGTGTTATGTGTATCTGACAGATACATGATAGATTTGGCAGAAGCAATATATGAAGAAAAGGCAAATCCATATCCAGAAAAAGCCTTTCTGCAGAAGGACAATGCACAGTCCTTTCCTCGATGGATGCTGTCCAATGTAGTACATTTACCAACAGGTCAAGAGCTGATCACCTAGCAAATGGTGCCATATTAAGCATCAATATTTGTCTCTCTGCTGGTGTAGTGGACATTCAGTCGTTATTGTATCAGATCAGGCTTAGTGTGTGGGAATCCATGTTGAGGGTCATGCATAGCCTCTGTCCCTGCCCAACTGGCTACTCTTCTCATGAACAGTGGACAAGGGCAAAGATGTCTTAAGATAAAGTTGACTGCTATTTACAGAATGGGTTCTCTTGATTGCTTATGTCTTGTTTTGTGGAAGTCTTTTTTTTTTTTTTTTTGTCTTTGAGACAGGATCTTGCTATGCAGTTCAGACTGATCTTGACCTCACTTTTGTAGCCCAGATTGGTCTCGAACTCACACCAATCCTCCTGCCTCAGCCTCCCAAGTGCTGGGATTACAGGTATGCACACACCCAGCCAAACTTTTTTTTTTTTTTTTTTTGGCAGGACCGGGGTTCAAACTCATGACCTTGTACTTGCCAGGCAGGAACTTGTGCCACGGAGCTATCTCCTCAGCCCCGGAAGTTATATTTTTTGAGGGTTTACATATAAATAGTTTTACAACCTTTGCTCATTAAGATCTATCTACATATATTACCTTGAAAAAAGGTAGTCACCAGTTTCCCCATTATATTCCTCCAATTTCCTGAATAGCCACCCAGACCATTGACTGCAGCCTGGGAGTCAGGATACAGTCAAATATTTGATAATATTTCCTCTGAGGATTATATGTTGTAACCAATACAGTTCTGAAGTTTTACCCAGTGTGAATATTTCTTTTTTTTGTTGTTGTTGTTTATTTATTTTTATGGCTGGCTCAGCCTGCCCTGAGGGCAGGGCTGGCACAGCATGTGGTGCCGGGGATCAAACCGCAGCCCCTGCAGCCGCCTAAGCTTTCCTAAGCAGGTGCTTTAGATTACTGAGCCATCCTGCCGGACCCTGTAATTGTTTAAAGATGATGTGAGTGTCTCTTTACAAAATCTTAACGGTCTCAGATTTTGCCAATAAGTGCCCCCTCCATGCTTTTGATACTAGAAATACCATTCAGTCTGCTGTACAATATAACCCTGGAGACAATAGTCTGTGCATCTTCCTGAATCTCTTGCAATGACTTTTGTTCAAGGATGCACTGAAACCTGCAGTTTTCTGAGGTACTTGATAAACAGGCCACAGCCATAATAGTTGAGTGGGGGAATATGTTGTTTATGGAAATAAAATCATTAGATCTTGTGCTGATTTTGTAGTTGTAAGGGAAGCCAGAACAACATGCCCCAAAACATTGGACTGGTAGAGATTTTACCACGTGATTCAGAAATTTCACTATGGTATGAGCCTGGAATCATAGCATGACACATTTTCTATTCTTTGGCTCTCAAGTTATTCAGTTACAAGCCTAGGGTGGTGTTGTCTCCTGGCCATTTGGTCCTGTTAGCATAGTATTAGCAGTATATTGGGTCAGTGATGCCTTGTGCATGAGGAAAGTGAGATGCCTGAGAACTTAAGTTGTGACACAGCACTGCAGTGTTACTATAACCCTGAGATGGGATAGTGTTAGGTTGCTGTCTAGTTGTTCCCACAAAGCCTCATGTCAATGGTGTGGGCTTATAGAATTTGTGATTAATTCATAATCCAGTGCTGGGACTATAGGTGTGTATGTTACACCCATCCCAAGTGGGTGAAGTACACACAGTGTAAGGGAGAGAGGCTTCCTATGTGTTGCACTCGTAGCTCCTCCCTTTGCTCTTTGCTGTTTTCCACTGCCATGAATTGCTGCCCTCTGCAATGTGTCACTCTCTTGGAGCCAGCGTAGTATGCACTGAAACCTCCAGAAAGTCCAATAAACATTCCCTTCCTTAGGGTGTCAGGTATTTTGTCCCTGCATTGAGAAAAATGTTAGTGAGACAGACAGTTTAATGCTGTCATTGTCCATATTCATTTAAAGCACATTGTTTCTGATGGACCTTTGGAATAGATGTGAGGGCTGGCCAGATAGCTTAGTGCATTGAAGCGCCTGCTTAGACAGTTGCAGAGGCGGGGGTTCAATCTCTGGTGTACTGTGGTGGCCCTGTACCTCGGGCATGATGACATGGCTGAGACTGGGTGTGGTGGCACACACTTGTAATTCCAGTACAGACAGGAGGTCAATATGAGTCCAATCTGTGAAGAGACCCTGTAGACCCTGTACTAAATACAAAAAAAAAAAAAAAAAAAATGTGAAATAGGGCCTGTGGTGCAGATATCAGTTGCATTAAGAAGAATCAATTTTTTTAATCAGCAGAAGTACTTTTAGAACAACCATGTAGGGGCTGGGGAGATAGCTCAGGGATACAAATGCCTGCCTGGAAAGTGCAAGGTCTTGAGTTCAAACCCTGGTTCCACCAAAAAAAAAAAAAAGCACCTTGATAGAACAACCATGTAATTTCTGTTCTTTTTCATAACAAAAGAGAAAGTTACTGAAGTAAAATGTGTCATTCTCAGTGGAGAGGCAGGCATGATGGCTTTGAAGTTTTGATGCTTCTGTAAGCACTTGTTTTACATTTTGGTGGTAAAAATAGTGACACATTAAATAGTAAAATTAGTATGAAGTAGTACAGGTATTTCTACTCTGTCACACAGTAAGAAATTTTGATCTAATTATTATCATTAGTTTTTTGGGGGGCCTGTGCCTTAACTCAGTTGTTCTAGCACCTGCATGACAAACACATTCAGGTGCAGCGGACTGGAGTTCGATCCCCAGCTCCACACACCTTACCTGACCCACCTGTAAGACTGCCTGAAGGGACCTTCCCACAGGCCAGCACCCTGAGTGACTGGAAGTCTGAGAAAGTGCCCAGTGAAGACTCCAAGATGAGCCCTGGTTGCCATGGCATCAGGTCCAGAGGAAGGTACCAAATTCAGGTCTGTGTGATTGCCAGGAAGACGCTTATGCCATTGACTTATCTCCCTGGCCTTGTTTTATTTTTTTCTCTTTAAAATGAATTGAAGTTGGGAGCTTGCCGGGTAACTCCGCTGGTTAAAGCATGTGACTTGGCAAACTCAGGTACTGGGGGACCACAGTTCGATTCCTACCCCCACATGAAACATGAGACCTGTTAAGGCAGCATCAGCCAGCCAAAAACAAAGCAAAAACAAACAAAACTGAAATCCTACAACTATTTTTTTTAATGAATATATGTTTACAAGAAATTATCAGCCCCACCACATTGGGAGTTAGGATTTCAACAAATTCAAACCAACAAGCAACCAAAAGGAAAGCAGATCCTTTCTGTAGCTGATGCCATCATTGACTTTGGATGCTCACGTTTCTGGAAGAACCTTGAATGCCCAGGGGCTTTCAAACCCTGCTGCTCATCATCTTCAGTCCTGGCCACTTAAGCACCGGGATTGTCAGGTCACTGCCAGCCCTCTGGGAATCAATAATCCTGCCAGACTGGGGCTGAGGACCAAGGAGCTGGATGCGCTGGAGCATGTGTACCCAGGAGTGCGTGTACCCAGGAGCGCGTGTACCCAGGAGCGCGTGTACCCAGGAGCACGTGCTCCCTTCTGATGCCACGCCTGCATAGGACCTCGTTCTGGTGTCAAACGTTGAGAAAGTGAGGACTGACTTTCCACTTGAAGCCATTGCTAAATGGGAAAAGGTACTGGCTTTTTGGTCCTGTTCGTGGGAGCCAATTTGTGATGCGATGTGGAAGGCTCACAGCACAGCTTGATTCACGGGATGTGTTCACAAAATCTCATCTGAGCTTCCATAGCCATCAAATATTCTTGATATCTTTCCTATTCTATTATTTGCTGCAGACTCTCTCACTGCTTGCGTTGTGATGTATAATAGCGACTGTGAAGAAACACACACGCACACACACACACACACACACACACACACACAGCCTGAGCCAACCAAAACAAACAAACAAACAAACAAACAAACAAAAAAGCAAAAACAAAAAACAAAATCATGGTCATTTGTTTTATTGATACATTTTATCTTTTATGAGGGCCTTTGGGAAAAGTCAGGGACTAATTTAAAAAAATTTTTTTTTCTTGTTTCAGAACCTTTGTTTGTTTATTCACTCATTTTTATGGCCGGCTCAGCCTATCCTGAGGGCAGGGCTGGCTCAGCATGTGGTGCCGGGGATTGAACCACGGTCCCTGAAGCCGCCCAGGCTTTCCCAAGCGGGCGCTTTAGACCACTGAGCTATCCCACCGGGCCCAGGGACTGATGTTTGATGTCTTATTTGCAGTCAGTAGCTTGAGATGGGGTCTTGTAATTGATTTTGCAGGATTCAAACTGTTAGGTTTTCCAGTGCAGTAGAGAGACAGGAAAGGAAACAAGAAGCTTTTATTGCAGACACGGAGCGGAGCGCAGAGCATTGGCAGGCATCTTGTGACTGGAGACGAAGGCCACTGGCGTTATATGAACTTGTCTAGGGGCAGAGTGGGGTGGGGAGTTAGGGACACATAAAGAGCTGACTGGGATTTTTTTTTCCTCTTTGTGTGAGACCAATAAGAGGAATATGTTTCAGGGCTAAGGAGAAAAGGTGAGGAGTAACTGTTGTTTTTGGCTTCAGCCATGTTAGACTGTCGCCATCGTGGTTCAGCAGTTCATACTCGGACTGGAACCTAGTCTCATCTTTTAATTGTTACAAACATGTGATGACTCTCTTGGCCTGCTTCCTGCTGAACAAGGACAAGTCTGGGTGGTGAGGTTTGACCCCATGATAGTTTATACCCACATAGAAGTTAGTGCCAAGAAAATTCGGCCAGTGTTCCACTGAGCGGTGCCACCCCTACTGGCCCTGAAGACTGCTGGGTAGTCTTGACAGCCTTAGCATTGTCTACCAGAAATCGTGCTGGACTTCAGTGGAGCCAGGCCACGCCATCACACTGAAGACTGCCAGGGAGATTCTGCAGCTCTAGCCCTAAGCCCAAAATATTGACAATCCTTGTAGCCCTTCTTTTTCTCTAAGTTTTGGTCTGCAAACTTAAGTTGGTAACCCTCCAGAAAAGAAGATTAATGATATTATCACCTTGTAACATAGGCAGTTGAGCTTAACAACACCATCTCTCTGAATATCAAACACGTTAGACATTATCCCTCTAGAAGATGAAAAAACAATTATACACTACACAAAAATTTACAAATTAACCATATACAACATTGTAGCAGAACAATCCCATGACATTTTTTCTGCTCTCTTTATTTATTTATTTTTTTCTTGTTTCAGAACTTTTGTTTATTTATTTATTTTTATGGCTGGCTCAGCCTGCCCTGAGGGCAGGGCTGGTGCAGCATGTGGTGCCAGGGATCGAACCACAGTCCCTGCAGCCGCCCAAGCTTTCCTAAGCAGGTGCTTTAGACCACTGAGCCATCCTGCCGGGCCCCTGTCATGTTTTTATTTTCTTTTTTTAAATATTTACTTGAGAGAGTAGAGCAATAATTGATATGACATTAGAAGCAGTGCACATTTAGAGGACAAGAATGATAGGTATTCCAAGCATGGTCTTAGCATTACACATTGTTATCCTCAGTGTAGTTGCTTAGTTCACAGATATCAGCACATATGCTTAGGGTGAGAATTCTACCAAATAACTGCTGGTTTCAAAAACCTATTGATTGTTGGGACCATTGTCCTAACCATTTTGCTTGTAGAAATGCAAGGTTTTGCTGGGTGTTTGCCTTATTTTTGGTGCTATAATAAAAGTTATTGTTTCTCTAATTTCTTTCTCAGTGTGTTTGTTATCTGTGTAGAGGAATGCTATTGACTTTTGTGTATTGACTTCGTATCTTGCTATGCTACTGAATTTGTGTATTAATTCTATTAGCTTCTTGGTGGAGTTTTTTGTATCTTCCAAGCAGACTATCATGCCATTTGCAAATAATCAATTATTTAACTTCTTCTTTACCTATTACTATTCCTTCTATTTCTTTCTCTTGTCTAATGGCTGTAGGTAGTGATTCCAGAAATATATTGAATAGGAGTGGTGATAGAGGACATCCTTGTCTTGTACCAGATCTGAGAGTAAATGACTCCGATTTTCCCCATGTAGGATTATGTTGGTGGTTGTATTGTCATATATGGCTTTATCAAATTGAAGTAGAGGCTGTCTATTTCAATTTTCTGTAACAAGTTGAACACGAATGAGTGTGGGGCTTTGTCTAAATCCTTTTCTGCATCAATTGAGATGATCATGTGATTTTTGGCTTTTTCTCTATTGATATAGTGTATTACATTTATAGATTTGCCTACGTTGAACCTTCCTTACAATCCTGGGGTGAATCTTACCTGATCATGGTGTATTATCTCCTTAATGATTTGCTGTATTGTGTTTGTGAGGATTTTGTTCAGGATTTTTGCATCTGCGTTCACTTTTCTTTGTCTCTCAGCTTTTTATTTCATTTTGTATTTGATAGGCTGTTATTGAGAGTTCTT
>PVJA010023275.1:0-33233 GCA_004027025.1 Myocastor coypus | reverse complement strand
CCTGCTTAGGCAGATTGAGAGACCGGGGTTCTATCCCTGGTGTGCCCTGCTGGCCCCACTACTAGGGTATGCTGAAACAGCGATTGAGACCGGGTGTAGCAGTGCATACCTGTAGTCCCAGCTCTTAGGAGGCTGAAACAGGAGGATCACTGTGAGTCTGATCTGCATAGTGAATCCTTTAAACCCTGTACTAAATACATGAAAAAGTAGCTTAGTTCATCATTGGCATGAAATCTATTACAAATCCAACTTTAGAGAGTATTGACTTGTTATTAAAATATTTATGAATATGAAAATCTTGAATTGCCTCCAATAATGGTGGTTTGCAAGTATGTAATATAGGTAAGTATTTTCCTCCTTAAAATATTTTATCAAGCTTTTAAGGCATTTTCATGGTCAGTAAAGGAAAGAGACATGGACAGTACATATTTTCCAAAAATGCTGGTCACCTCTAAGTGTTTAAAAATCCCAAGCTGTCAGTGTCTCTAAGGTTTTAAGTGGGATACTTTTTGTAGCTGACTCAGCACAACTCCTTTGTTTTATTGTGAACAGCAGTATTGGCTTCTCTGTGATAATAGGGCAATGTAAGAGAGGCGGGGAAAGGCGTAGGGCATTGAATGCAGACTTGGGGCATGGCTATGGGACCAGTAGGACATTCATTTCCAACATTTCAATATATATACTTTTAGTATATAGATATAATTAAAAACTGTAACGGTAAGCCACTACCTTTACCTCCAGGATAAAAGATGACCAATTCCAAAGACACGATACATTTCATTGCATAAAATCTTTTTTTATCTTTAAAAAACTTATTTATTTATTTATTTATTATTTATTTATTTATTTATTTGTTACAGGGTCTCACTATACAGCTTGGTCTCATAGTGATCCTTCTGTCTCAGCCTTCCCACTTCTGGGATTGCAGGCATGCACCACCATGCTCAGGGTCCATGACCTACACAGTGTGCCCAGGGTTCTAGGATGGGCTGGCATGGCATGTAGTACTGGGGATTGAACCCAGATCTTTGACCTTGCCAGCCAGGCACTTAGACTACTAAGCTATCTCCCTAGCTCCTCATTGCATAAATCTTGATTGTCATTCTATCTCTTTTTTAGCAGAAAATTTGGATTATATACCTGCTTTGCTTTTAAGTTTCTCACAAATTTTAAAATACTCCCGTTCAAATAGTCAAGTGGTTGATTTTCCTACACTTTACTTACTTATTTTTTATTTTTATTTTCCTACACTTTAATTCTGTGTCTTCTGATTAGATTATACCTTAGTTTTTTTGATAACTTCTTCAGAAACTCACCTCTCTGGCCTTGCAATGTTGCTCAGCTTTGTTGACTTCTCATCAGATAAGCCTGGCTTTATCAACTGGAAAGTGTAGTAAGAGATCTCTGTGCCCCCAGTATAAGCTATAGATGAAAACTCTTTTTTCCAGTGTGGCAAAATGAAACCATAAATAGAAATTCTGTTCAAATGTTTTTACAAAATTGACTTATTTGGGCTATAGAATAATTTTAGAAAGTTTATTCTTCTTGTTTACAATTGTAGATTCTTGTGTTTAATGTCATAGACATGCAACTAGAAATAATGCATTAAGGTGGAGGATTGCACCTGAAAGGTGAATTATGGTTAAAATAATTGGTCAAGAAAAAACAGGGAAATTTGAAGATGTACTTTTATTTATTTTACTTTTTTATTTTTTTAGGGTCTCACTACTGACTCCTAGTGATCCTCCTGTTTGTACCTCCCAAGTGCTGGGATTACAGGCCCGTGCCACCTTGTCCAGACTCCATGGCTGGCTCAGGGTGCTCTAGAGCGGGGCTGGTGCAGCGGGTGGAGCCAGGAACCGAACCCTGGTCCCTGTGCTTTTCTAAACAAACACTTAATCCACTGAGCTGTACCGCCAGCCCTGAAGATGTACTTTTAGTCTTTGCTATTTGCTAATCATGAATACCATGTAATATGGAGAAGAGGATGGAAGATTTCCCATGGGCCACTGAGCAATTGTTTGCTGTCAACAAGTTTTCTTATTCCTGTCACATTTTTTGTCCAATAAATTTTCCTCATCTTTTAGATACTTCAATATTAATTTGTTTCCTAAACACTGACTTTTCCTGTAATCACAATTGTTTGATGGAATTTCAAACAGATGAGAGATAATCCTGCATTTCATTTCAATTGTATGGTCATTAAAAGATTTGGTAGCACATACAAATGCTACTTTGAGTGCAATTCAGTGATCCCAGTGGTGTTAGACTTTTTTGTTTGGAAAGATCATCAATTACTTAAATTTGGGATGTATTGCTCTAGGAGCCTGTATAATCTATAAATGATTGAGATTTTTATTTATAGCTAGTAATTCGTCAATGTTTACTCCATTAACATTAATATTTATTGATAAATTTTATAGTGTTTAGGATACCATGTGTGATCATTTTGAATATTTTTTGATATTTATGCCTTCAAATATAATTAATGACTAAGCAGTCAGTGTAACCACCTTAAAGAGCTACTGATTAATCTTTAAATATGCATTATTAAATGCTTTGCTAATTTGAATGTTCTTGTGTTTATGTGATTCTCCCAAGTAGCAACAATACAAGCATAAAACATTTAAAACTTACTTAAATACACAAACTATTCAATTCAGACTTATGTACATCGTCTTGTGTTCAACAGAGTTTATTCCATCTGTTTTTATCATCTGCTGTTACAATAATTTATCATTTCTACATGTTATTAAAATGTAAATGAATCAGGAAAGGAAACAAATCTGTGGGCTGTTAATAAAACTTCATTGAGTGAGTTAAGCTATAGTGATTAATTAAAATACTCCCTATATATGCTTCTAATTATATATTTAGTGAATATTTGAATAATCACATAATAGGATCTATATGATTCATTCTTTGCTGAGCACAATCCGAATACAAAAATACCAGTTCAAAGCTAGATCTGCTTTTAAAGACATCAATCACAAAGACATCTTGATTTTTCCAGGGAATAATGCATAGAAAATAAATAGGAAAATTTATTTTCTAAATGTAAGTTGCATATTTTTAAAGTTTAGCAAGTAGCTATTTGAGAAGATAACTCAAATTCCTGAGAAGTCCTGGTTTTCACTTTTGAAACTTTGTGTTAGGAAGCACATAGCTCTTTTTCTTTTGACAGGTTGCACATTGAGTAGCTATTGATCAGGGAAAGCTTCATTATTTTGAAAGTGTAGCTAATAGGTTCGATGGGATAACTGATTTTAATTTATGAAGAAATATTGGATTTCACTTACAAGTGGAGATGTCTGGGATCCAGAGAATTCTCCAAGGCAGTTAGTAATTTCATGTATAAGAGTAAAAGTCACTGAGAGATCAGAAGAGCCCAGTGAAGGCTGGTCCACCGATGGCTTATTCTTTCCAAAGATGAATAGGTGCTGGCTAAACCTAACAGTAGCCTGTGTTTGAATATTAGCTCTCATTCATGATTGATTACTAGATAATAGACAAGGAAAAGTATTTTTTCTTTTTTTATAACTATTAATGTGAATGAAATAACAATGAGACAGTTTCACAGCAGGACAAATACAATAATTAATACATTGCATATTGTTGTCTTTGTAGTAGTTGTTCAGAGCACAAGATACAGACATAACATCTTGTCTAAACACTATTAGTATAAGTCTTTCTTCTTATTGAGAAAAGAGAAAGTAGCTGTATGTATAGACTAATAGCCCATAATAGTAGTGGGTTATTAGTATAACTGGCAATATCAGAGGCTGTTGATTTGAGCCTTTCATAGCTCAGCATATTAATATGGCTTTCCTTTTTATACCTCATCATTAGTTTCTGCTGGATGGTTAAGACTAAGATAATGGAAAATACCATGTTATGTTTAAGGCATTTGATTTTCAGAAAGATAACTATGCTATGGTCAAGTGCCTGTGTTGTAGGGAATAATATCATTAAGTTTCTCTTCTGGAGGGTTAACAACTTCAGTTTGCAGACCAAAATATTAGAGAAAAAGAAGGACTACAATGATAGCCAATAATTTGGCCCTAGCCTTCCAAGGTCAGTGAGGAATGAGGAGATAAGATAACCTGTACTCTTATAGCCTATAACTCAGTGGCACTCCAAATTTCCTGTTCAAGATTATGGGGCCACAGAAGAAAGTGATGTATAGTGTGCATAAGGAGAGTCACCTAGACAGAAAACATTCTCTCAGGCTTTCACAGAGAGCAAATTGGTAAAGCAATGGCCATGACTCATCCAGATGGCTGACACTGACAAAAGATCTACAAAATGCTGTACATGGTTTCAGGGTAAGTCCTGAAGGAATTTGACTGACTTTGTTAGATACAAAAGTTACATTTTTTGATATAAAGGAAAAGTGTTTATTTTACATATATGTTATTAATCTAATATTTCTATATTTTGAGAAGGAAGAAAACACAACTCTTGACACCTGATGCTCATATTTAAGCCATACTTTTCTGTTGAATCTGAATAATCTCTTTGAAGATTCACTTCAGTCAAGTTCTCCCATTACAAAAGGGAGAAAATAACAAGGTCACTAAGGAAGCTGCAAACTACCCTCAAAATCCTGTGTGCTCCAGTGTGGTCACCACTTGTGGTGCTGTGGAGAAGTGGTGGAATCTTAAGGGATGGAGCCCAGAGGGTGGCAGTTAGGCCACTGGGCCCTCCCCTTGTAGCAGATATTGGGAGCAAGCCACTTCCTGCTTCTCTCTCTGCTTCCCAGCCACCAGAGAGTGAACTTCATCCCCCAGCAGGTGCTGCCTCCATGCTGTCCTCTGCAGTCGTAAGGAAAAGCGATAGATTTAGTGAGGGTAGAATAAGCTTCCAAACTCATGAGTCAGGATAAAACTTGTCTCTTTATAAATCCTTTTTTGTGGCATTGTGTCATAGAGGTGTAGCACGTGACACTTCCTGTGACATTTAAAGACAGTGGCTACGTTTCCCATGTTTCATATCCAGAAAGATACTCCTTCCACTGTCCCTTCTTCTTCCAATTCTCAGCCACATGTGGTGTCGCCCCTCCTTGCCTCTGATAATGACATCTGCTCAGTTGTTTCATTTTTTTTCTAAAATGTAAGCCAATTTCTGCTGCTTTTTTGCCTTATATTTCCCTATTTTGTTGCTCTTCCAATATGTCTTTAAATCATTACCCATACTAAATTTTCTCTATTGAGATGTCTAGATTAAATTATATTCACCTCATTTGAACTGGAATAGTATACTAGATAAGTATAATTTGCAGATTCCCTTAAAATACCTTTATAGCAAATTAAATCTTGTCATTAGTCATTTTGGTAATCAAATTTGGTTACCAAATCATATGAAATTGTAAACTATAAAAACTAGAAGCATAAAAAATAATTTCCTACCTTAATCTCCTTAGTTATGCATAATTTCATCAATATTTGCAAGTGTTTGAACCAAGCAGTGAAATAATTTTTAATCATTTCATAAATGTTTGAAGTTGTGAAGTCAACATGGCAAGACATGTATAGAAGGCTAAAATGCAGCATAAAACTTAAAGCTTCTTTTAGAAGCTGGTTGAGGGACACGATCCTTTCTTCTTCAAGATGAAAACTTGTGTTTTCTTTAGCTAGAACTATGTACAAATCTGGCTAGAAAAGTGGATCTTAATTCTCAGTGGATACTTGTCTGGTTTTGCTTTTTGAAAGTTAAATGATACCCAATGTATTTTTGAGATCAACACCTAGTAAAACTCAAACCACAGAAATGTTTGTCAAGTGTAGGGAGAAAAAAACCAAAAATTTGGTATCTCAACTTTGGTATAATTTGTCAATGAAGTTGTGTTAATTCACCTTTTGTACATATTCTGATATATTGCTATAGTAATATCTGTAGCTGGTAGTTTCTTTTACATAACGTTCATAGAGTGAGGAAATAAATATTTTACTTTATTTTTTATTTATATTTTTATGTATGTGGTACAGGGTCTTACTATGCAGCTCAGATGCATGGTGATCCTCCTGTTTTCAGCATCTCCAGTGCTGAGATTATAGGTGTGTGACATCATGCCCAGTCTCAGTGGCTGGCTCAGCATGTGTAGGGGGTTGGACCTGTGGGTATGTAGTACTGGGAATCAAACCCTGGTCCCTGCACTGGCCTAAGCTGGTGCTTAGTCCACTGAGCTGTTTTGCTGGCTCAATATTTTAAGTAAGAGCATAGTTGATGGATATTCTTCTAGAGTTCAATGAAATGAGAATGAAAAATTAAATTTCTTCAGTGCTAATTAATATGCTACAGAGAGCTCGATGTCCCCACCAAATACTAGGAAGAGTTCACATCCGTCTTTGGGACTCAGGAAAAATCCTTTTTCTCTCTTGGTTGTTACCATATATGCAGGAAATTCGGTCCTTTCTGTTTTGAAAGAATTAGTACATTTCTCTAACTGCTGAAATTATTTGAAGTGAAGGACTTAGAACTGCTCAGTGTTTTTGAAGAACTTTGAATAAGTCAGATGAAAACAATCACTAAGAAACATATAGAAATATATGCCATTATTTGAAATGCTGATTGTGTTTATGAGATGAGCTTATTATCCAGGCAGGATTTTAAAAAATTTTAGCAAGTAAACATTCAAACCACATTACTTGTATATATTCCTGTTTTGTTTCATTCAGAGTAAAAACCATTTTGTAGGCTTTAAAAAAAAAATTCAGGGGCCCAACAGGATGGCTCAGTGGTCTAAAGCACCTGCAGGAGGCTGCAGGGACCGTGGTTTGATCCCTGGCACCACATGCTGCACCAGCCCTGCCCTCAGGGCAGGCTGAGCCGGCCATAAAAATAAATAAACAAACAAACAAAAGTTCTGAAACAAGAAAAAAAAATTAAAAAAAATTCAGAAGTTTGTTCCACACCTTTCCTCTCATTTGAATAAAATGAACAGAGGTCAGTAGAATCCTGAGGAAAATACAGCAATATCAAGGACCCAATGTCAAACATATGCATCTGACTTATGCAAAGGAAAAGATAATTCCATTTTGAATATATGCACAATTGTAGGGCTTGACGGACATCAAACCACAATTTATTTTGAGATTTGAATAAAAAATGAAAAGCTAATCTGATAATGTGTGTTTTGATTCACATCTATTTTCTTACCCCTGGGATATTTTCTTTTCTTTGCAGGTAATAAATATTGCCTATTTGTGAATGTGCAGTTTAACTCTTTCATTTGAGATTTCTGACATCATGGGAGTTATCATTGTTTATATGTCTGTATTACTCCGAGGTAAAGTATTAGGTATTTAGTAAGAATCAATCAATATTAGTTGAATGAGAAATAAAACCTTAACTTTTATATATCTTATTTGAAATATCACATATTTTTTGTGTTATTTACTCTTTCTCTGTTCAAGCCTTATTTCTCTTTCCAGACTACAAACTCAATGAAGGGAAAAGTAGGGTTTTACATCACTTGAGTATTACTTTTAACGCTTTTTGTGGTTATCAATGTGTATAGAAAACTCAACAAACAAATGCGTAGTGAAGACTGATGGTGGGTAATGTTATTATTTAAGCCATAATATGACAACTCATAGTTTTCTGGAGGCACCTTGAGATGATTCAGTGCTGTTCTGTAGGACTGGCCCTCCATTACATAGCAAATCATAGAGCATCCATAGACCTTCTGTGATCACTTTGCTACTTTCCCATGAAAAAAACTCTCACTACTTAGCACTGATTTAACTTGTAGTTCTTCAGGCATAATGTTGTTCCTCTGAGGTTAGTGGGTCATAATTTACCATTATGATGTCATCTTTAAGGATGGATATGGCTTTTTGTAATTTCAGGCTTTTATGAAAATGTTTTCTTTTGGAAGTATTTCACTGACACCAAAAGCAGAGAAAGAGCTGGCCAAAAAAGAGAACTACAGGCCAATATCCACAATGAATAGAGATGTAAAAATCCTCACTGAAATGCTAGCAAACAAAATGTAGCAATCAAGAAGATTATACACTGTGACCAAGTGGGATTTTCTGTAGCAATGTGGGGAATGTTCAACATACACAAATACATATAATACACCAAATTAACAAAGTTCGATACAAAAAAAATCTCATGGCCATTTCAATAGAGGCAGAAAAAGCTTTTGACAAAGTCCAACACTTATTCATGATAAAAACCGTACAGAAAATTGAAATAGATGGACTTTACCTCAATCTGATAAAAGCCATGTATGGGAAATTGATAGCCAACATCATGCCAAACAGACAAAACTGAGTTTTCACTCTAAAATCAGGAACGAGATAAGGATGTCCACAATCATCACTTCTTTCAATACAGTTCAGAGAAATTAGGCAAGAGGGAGATATAAAAGGAATGAAGAAGAAAACAAGGAGTTAAATTATTATTTGTAGATGACATGATATTCTCTGTAGAAGACCCCAAAAATTCTACCAAAAGATTCCAGAATTAATAGCAAGTTTAGTAGTGCAGGTGGATACAAAGTCAACCCTAATTTCTTTCAGACAAAAACAGCAAACTCACTGTTATGCAGATTAGTTGCAATCCCAATGAAAATACCATTAGCACATCTCAGTAATTCCAAAAACCCAGTTGGTAAGAGAAGAAACCTAGAATAGCAAAGGCAATCTTGCCTAACAAAGGCAAGACAGGAAGCACTGGAATCTGCTATTTGAAATTATAGTACAAAACTACTACAATATAATCAGCATGGTACTGGGAAAGATAAAACAAAGCAGAAAACATAAAAACAGACCTGAGGAAGTATGGAATAGATTAGAGGGCTAGCCAGATAGCTCAGTTGATTAAAGCACATGCTTAGGCAGGTACCGGGACCAGGGTTCAATCCCCAGCATGTGGTGCTCACCTGGCCTCCAGGGCATCCTGAGACAATGAATAAGACTAGGCATGGTGGTGTGCGCTTATAATTCCAGCACTGAAAACAGGAGGATCACTGTGAGTCCAATCTCTACAGTAAGACCTTGTGCTAAGTACATTAAAAAAGGAAATAGATTAGAAGATGCAGACCCAACTACAAACACATTCAACCACCTTATCTTTTTTTTAAAATTATTCATTTTAATTAGAAAGAAAGATAAAATAGCAGTGAAACAGTTTTAAAACAGGTTAGTAGGACAGTTACAATAATACATTGCATATTGTTGTCTTCATAGTAGTTATTCAGAGGACAAGATGTAGCCATGATATTTTGTCCAAATAATATTAATACAAACCTTTGTTGTCATTGTACTAAGAGAAGGTAGCTGTCTATCCTATTATATATTTCACCACAAAATGGTCCCTTATTTGTAGTTCCTTTTTTGTCAGAGATGAGCCTCTTCATCTTTGACAAAGGGATCAAACATGTGCACTGGAAGAAAGCCTCTTTACTAAATTTACTGGGAAAATTGGCTGTGCACATGCCAAAGACCAAAGCTAGATCTACATCTCTCACTGTGCACAAAACTAAACTCAAAATGCATTAAACATCTAAATATTAAAATAGAAGCACTAAGTTCACTGGAAGAGAAAGTAGGTAGATATCTTGAAGACAGGGATAGGCAGAAACCTCATGAACACGAACAAAACTACGTGGGAAATATTTCAAAGAATCAACAACTGGAATCTCATCATATTATAAAGTTTTTGCATATCAAATGAAATAAATGGGAGTCAAAAGAACAGCCACTAACTGGAAAAAAAAAATTAGTTAAATGTACATCAGACAAAGGCCTTCTTTCTAGAACATAAGCAATTAAAAAAAAATTAGGCCTACAACATTCAAAGATCCAATCCAACACTGGCATCTAAGATGAACATACACTTGTCAGATGAGGAAATACAAATTGACAATAAATATGCAAAAAATTACATCATTGATCATTTGAGAGATGCAACTTAAAACAGCACTGAGATTGTATCTGTCTCCTGAAAGAATGGCATTCATCAAAACTTCAATGAATAACAAATACTGGGGGTGGGAGACAAACTCTTCTCTGTTGTGGGTGGGAGTGAAGACTGGTGCCAGCACTGTGGAGATCCCTTAAAAATCTAGTATTCAAGGTTCCGTTTCACCCAGCTTTCTCCTTCTGGGTAGTTTCTCCAAAGAGTTAAAACATCATACCGCAGTGATAGGTGTACCCGTGTTTACAGTTGCACAATATGTAATATTTGAATCTAGGAAACAACACAAATGCCCATCAACTGAAGAAAAAATTTTAAAAAAATGTAGCATGTTTATAAAATAGAGCTATGAAGCAATAAAAAGGGAAGAACTTCAGGTTTCCATAGGTAATTAGAGACCATGCTTATAAGTGAAATTGTGGAGGGCCTCCTGAGAAGCTGTCCTTGAAAGTAGAACAATTGTCTCCGTTTTGCCTGAGCCTGACCCTATTTCCTTGTATTGATAGGTATAGAGCTGCCTAGGATATCTTTTTATCCTTTCATTTTTCCTGAAGCAGTGTGTACTGGTCTAGCCAAGGTACTGGTGGTAGTCTTTAAAGACAGGATGCGTATTTCCCTGATAACCCATACCTGCTGCTCTCCAGTATGAGCTGGACTGAGACAGGATGAAGAGCCAATGCTCCATGCTGTTGGCTGAGATCAAGCCTTGAGATAGAGGCTATGACTTCCTGGGGTTTGAAAGACTACATGTCAAAGCTGAAGCACCAGACCCTTGAAACATTAGATATTATCTCAATAGCATAATGCAGATTACTTTCTCTGCAATCCTCTCTCAATATGGTGGAGGTAAATGCAGGCCAACTATCTAGCCCAGCTTACAGTACTCACCTACTTTCCACAATTCTCTTTCTCAAGCCACTCCTCCTTCTTGACTGAATAAAACCCCAGATGTGGCCCTGGGCTACTCTCTTTTATCCAGAAGCCATCTCTGTGGCTGAACTTAGAGCTCCTTGGCTCCCCAGTAATTATACCTTTGTGTCTTTAATTAATCTTTGTGTCTTTGTTTTCACCATAGGTTGCACTAGGAGTGGTAGTTTGGAATCAACTTGGTGGAATTCCAATAATGTGTTTTTGGGATTATAAGTACAGACTTCTTGGGCTGAGACAATAACCAGGAAGGGATTCCAACATGAAAAAAATCATATGTGCATGTATACACACTGTATTGTTTCCTTTGTATAAGAAACTGAAAGAACAAATAAGATCCAAAATACACACTAACCTTTTTGCAATGGGTTTGCCGCTAGAGCACAGGTATAGTGAAAACCACCACTAAATCAGAGCTAACATGGGAAAGGAAAAGATTCACATTAACATCATCATCATTGGACATGTGGACTCTAGCAAGTCCGCTCCCACCAGCCATCTGATCTACAAATGTGGTGGCATAGACAAAAGAACCACTGAAACATTTGAGGAGACTTTTGAGATGGAGAAGTGTTCCTTCAAGTATGCCTGGGTCTTGGACAAGCTGAAAGCCGAGTGTGAGCATGATATCACTACTGACATCTCCCTGTGGAAATTTGAGACTAGCAAGTATTACGTGACCATCACTGATGCTCCTGGACACAGAGACTTCATCAAAAACATGATCACAGACACATCTTAGGCTGACTGTGCTATCTTGATTGTTGCTGCTGGTGTTGGTGATTTCGAAGCTGGTATCTCCAAGAATGGGCATGCCCTTCTGGCTTACACACTTGGTGTGAAACAACTAATTGTCAGTGTTAACAAAATGGATTCCACAGTGCCACCATATAGCCAGAAGAGATACAAGGATTGCTCATGAAGTCAGCACCTATATTAAGAGAATCGGCTACAACCCTGACACTGTAGCTTTTGTGGCAATTTCTGGTTGGAATGGTGACAACATCCTGGAGCCAAGTGTTAACATGCCTTGGTTCAAAGGATGGAAGATCACAGATAAAGATGGCAACGCCAGTGGAACCATAGTGCTTGAAGCTTTGAATTGCATCCTTCTACCCACTCGCCCAACTGACAAGCCTTTTCTGCTGCCCCTTCAGGTTGTCTACAAAATTGGTGGTATTAGAACTATCCCTGTGGGCCGGGTGAAGACTGGTGTTCTCAATCTTGGCATGGTGGTCACCTTTGCTCCAGTCAGTGTCACAACTGAAGTCACATCTGTTGAAATGCACCATGAAGCTTTGAGTGAACCTCTTTCTAGGGACAATGTGGGCTTCAACGTCAAGAACATGTCTGTCAAAGATGTCTGCTGTGGCAATGTTGCTAGTGACAGCAAAATGACCCACCAATGGAAGCAGCTGATTTTACTGCTCAAGTGACTATCCTGAACCATCCAGGCCAGATCAGTGCTGGCTATACCCCTGTCCTGGGTTGTCACACACCTCATATTGCTTGCAGGTTTTCTGAGCTGAAAGAAAAGATTGATTGCCAGTCTGGTAAGAAGCTGGAAGATGGGTCCAAGTTTTTGAAATCTGGTGATGCTGCCATTGTTGACATGGTTCCAGGCAAGCCCATGTGTGTCGAGAGCTTCTCTGACTACTAACCTCTGGGTCATTTCGTGTTTGCAATATGAGATAGACAGTTGCTGTGGGTACCATCAAAGATGTGGACAAGAAGGCTGCTGGAGGTGGCAAGGTCACCAAGTCTTCCCAGAAAGCTCAGAAGGCTAAATGAATATTATCCCTAACACCTGCCATCCTATTATTAATCAGTGGCAGAAGACTGGTCTCAGAACTGTTTTTCCCAATTGGTCATTTAAGGTTAATAGTGAAAGACTGGTTAATGATGATAATGCATTGTAAAACCTTCAGAAGGAAAGGAGAATGTTTTGTGGACCATTTTTTTTTTTTTTTGTGTGTGTGTGTGTGTGGCAAGTTTTAAGTTATTGGTTTTTAAAATCAATACTTTTTGGTGGACATTACTTGACCAAAAATCTATCACAGATTTTGAGATCCATTAAAACACAGTTTAATGAGAAAAAAATTTTAGAAATTAGCTATTGTGAAAGTGAAAGAAACTGCTGAAAAGGAAATAACTGGGATGAGGGGAAGAGGAAAAGAAGGAAGGGAAAAGATAAAACATGATAACTCAGATAATTATATTGCTAATTTCTATTAGTTTATTGAAAAAAATGGTTTGTCCTTATTTGTTTTATGAATTTTGCCTACATATAGCTTATAATCTGAGAAGCTACTTTGAAGATGTAAATATACATTTCATTAACCATTGTTAATTTTCTATTGTCTTGTTTTGAGATTTTGCATCATTTTTTACTGTTTTAATCTCTAAAATAAAAAATTCCTTTGATATGAATTTTATAGCATAAAGCAGAGCTTCTAAGTAACTTAAAGGAGGCTCACAAACTTTATCTGAAAAAAACATTTTTCTTTGTTCTTTTGCACTGGTTCTTAGAAATGAAAACAGGCTTAGTTCAGAAATGAAAATAAGCTTTTCAGATTGCTTAAATGCTATTGGATTGGTACTGGAGGCTCTAGAATTTTAAGTAAATAAAGATGGTTTAATATATTAAAGAAAGCTTCCGTGTTAAAGGGTTCAGTACTGACAAAGGGACAAGCCAAGGACATATTGTGTTACCCTTTTTATTCATCACAGTACTCAAAACATTAGCCAAAACAACCAGGCGCAAGACAGAAATAAAAGGGATACATACAGGAAAAGAAGCTCTCAAGTTATCACTGTTTTCAGATGACATGATACAATAATTCCCTGACTTAAGAACATTTGAGTTTCAAACTTTCGTAAGTACCAGTGGACCTCACAATACATTTGTAGATGCAAATTGCAGAAGTAGCTCATGTGTCTGCTGGACAGTCACAGTTGTGCTGCTGTGTAGTATAATAGTTTCCAGAAGTATAGTGTGCATTAATGAGGGAGCAGAGAAGAAAGAAGATTAAAGACAGATTGAATTGCATTATGTACAATTATACTTATGTCTTTCCTTAACTCACTATTAAATGACATTTTTATCATCGTCATCAACTCATACTTAATATTTTAGCTAATGTCTTTCTAGTTTTTGCAGTTTAGAAATGGAAATTTATAGCACAGGTGTAATATACTTGTTTTGAGTAATAAAATATAATTTCTCATTGTAAAATCTCACATATATACATGAACCTTATACCATCCAGTAATGTTCCTAAAATACGTCCAGACTGGATGTGAAGTCTTTAAAGAATTATGGTGAGAAGGTTTCCCTTGCTAAGTCAAATTATACCTTGAGGAGAAGCAAAAAAAGAGGTACACATGTAACCTACACAAGAATTGGTCTATGTGGGTTCTGTCAAAATAAGTTTAAGATTTCACTCAGCAGCATTTGAAGTGCAGGGAGAATTGCAAAAGACTTACATTTCCCCATGGGACATTTACCCTCCTAACACCATTGCCTCAAATCTCTTCTTAATAAACATTCATTTGAATAATATTCTAATTATTCTCACCATAAAGATTACATGTTTCATCCAAAAGCAGTTCACTTTATGGAAAATAAGCCAGTGTAGGAGAATCTTTACTATTTATGTAAAGAAATATGAATATTTATGCAGAAATATGAAACACAGAACAAGAAACAGTTAGGGAAGACTTTACTTAGGATTCTGAGGAAGTGGTGTTTAATCTGAAACTGGAAACGTAAGTTAAACAGATGGACAATAGAGACGGAAAACGATGGGGAGCTGCCATGGCCGTGGGGGATGGCCTTTGGAAAGAGCCAAAGCTATCAGACAGTACATAGTGTGAAAAGAGGAGAGATGAACTTAGTCTGGAAAAGAGGCAATTAAAGGGTCAGATTTACCTGGGTCACAATAATTATATTTGGAGCATTGGGCTTGATTCTTAATGCAGTGGTACGGTAATGAAGTTTTAAGGAAACTAAGGCATAACTAGACTCACTTTTTACTTCACCTTAACCTAGAGGAGTTGGGCAGAAATGAATGCAATACAAGGGTGGAGTACTATTTCATTTGTGCCCAAGAGAGATGATGGAAACCTTACAGTAGGGTTTATGAAATTAGTGAAATGTCTTTCTCATCATGTTTCTTTACTTCACCCACTCAAAACAGTAACCAAGGGCACCAACTTGACATAGTATATGAAATACTTAGTTCAGGTAGAAAGAAGTGATGACTTTTATTGCTATTCTTCAAACAGCTGAATGAAAGTCAGCTGAGAAGGAGTTTTGGACATGTTGCGTAGGTATCCCAGCATGGGTGGAAGACCTGCAGAAGAATGTATGTGGATGAGGGAGCTTTCCTGCTCTCTGAGCACGAAATACCCAGAATCCAAACTGAAAGGAGGAAATGTTTGTGTTTGACTCACAATTCCAGAGATTTTAGTCCAGGGACAGCTGCCTCCAAGGCTGAAACCTCATGATCAAGGCACCTGGCCAAGGAAAGCTGCCCACTCCTGGTGGCTGGAAACAGAGCAGAAAGGGTTGGGGAAAAGAAAGCACCCTCTGAGCTCATAATGCCCCATCCTTCCCATGATCCCCTCTTCTAACAGTGCCTGACCTCATAGCACAACAGATAAGAATTTATTAGTGGATTAATTCATTCATGAAATTAGTATATGTACAATCAAATCCCATTCCAAAAGCCCTACTTGAGAACATAAAGGCCTTTTGTGGGGAACATTTTAGATCTATCCCATAACCATTTCTGTGTTTTAATTTCTAATTTATATAAGTTCTTGATAAATGAACACTGATTGGAATTAAATTTCTATCAGTTATCATGCTCATTATCTTCATGTACATTGAAATAATTAGTATATATTAATTATACAGTTTGGACTCAGTAGATGACTTTTGATCAAATCAAGTTTTTATAAATTTCATGCTACACACAATGTTATCTAGATATTGTGATGCTGTACTTGAGTCAGTCAGTTGCTATGGAAAATTTATATGAAGATAGAGAACTGTAGAGCAAAAATAAGCAGGCAGTTTTGAAGCTGGGTACCCTGAGAAAAAAACTTTTAAAAAAGATCTTGACTTATAGAGAGATTTATAAAATCCTGTTTTAAAAAGATCAGAGAAATAGGTATTTTGTCATGGTAAGGATTTTTAAATAATATGGCTCTTTGAGGGTAAGAAACTTAAAAAACAAAAGTCTGATTAGGCAGTCATAAACCATCCACAAGAGAGAGGAAAAAAGAAAGAGGTTATGTTCTTAAAAGCGTTTTCTGATGATAAAAGTTGGAAATTCGAATTTCGAAACTTCAGAGGAGTATATTTGGGAACCGGTTTGCTGTGTGTTGATTAGCAGTGGTCTGAGTCTGGTGAGGCAGGACACAGTAGAATACGGGGGTTCCGTGAGAGGGCCTTGTTACCTACAGAGAAGCAGCAGTGGAGCCCAACGGGAGCTGGGTCTTCAGTGCTCAGGAAAATGGTGTAGGAGTCCTGAGAGGTGGGCTGCCATTTGTTATCTAACACAGCAAGCTAGTCCCTTGCTCTCAAAGCCTAGAAGGGTTCCTATATCTGGGAAGCAGGGGGGAAAAGCGCCAGATGTCCCGGGCCATTTGTTTTTAAAAATCACATACCACATTCCTATGGGAACAGGAGCAAAACCTGGGTCACTTCAGATGGTTGCATCCTACCTCCATTTACTGCATTCTCCACACATTTTACTGTTATTTTTGACAACTACATGGAAAGTAGGAGGAAATCTTGAAGACATGGAGGTAAGCAAATAGTTCATAAGCAAAAATCAAACTGCACAGGTAATACCTGAGAGAATTAACAACTGGGACCTTGTCTCATTGAGTAGTTTTTGCATGTCAAAAGAAATTATCAATAGAGTGAAAAGACTATTGGCAAATACGGAAAAAATTCTTAAATAACGAGCACTCAGATGTAGGTCTTCTCTCTAGAATTTATAAAGAACTAGAAAACATTAGGACCCCAAAATTTAAAGCCCCATTTTAAAGCAGATGGACATTTGAGATGAACACACACTTCTCAGAGGAACAAAAATACTACAAGCTAACAAATACATGAAAAAAAAAAAAACTCCACATCACTAGCCACCCACGAAATGAAAATTAAAACAATACTAAGACACCATCTCACCCTAGAAATAACGGCTAATATAAAGAAATCAACCAACACCAATGTTGGAGAGGCTATGGGGAAAAAGGAACACTTCTCTACTGCTGATAGGAGTGTAAACTGGTGCAACCATTATGGAAAGCATTGTGGAAACTTCTTAAAAAACTAGGACTGGAAATCCCATTCAGTTCAGTTATCCCCCTACTGGGAATTTTCGGAGAACTGAAAAAAATCACATCATAGTGATATTTGTGCACCTATGTTTATAGCAGCACAATTTGTAATAGCCAAATCTTAGAAACAACCAGAATGCCTTTCATCTGAAGAATGGATAAAAAAGATGTGGTGTTTTTATATAATGGGGTATTATTCACCTATAAAGAATGATTATCTCGAAGCCTTCCTATATAAGGGGATACAACTTGAAGATATACTCATAAGTGAAGTAAACCAGACAACATATGTAAATATCATACAGTCTCCCTAGTGTAAGAACTCAAAAGAAGAAATGAAAATGGAAAAATATAACACAGTTAAATGGAAAGTGAGAATTTAAGGATTAAACAATGAAGAGAGCAAGGAGAAAAGTTAGGAACCATGACAGGTGCAAAACCATGCATTTGTATACACAAGATGATTAAGACAATGGTCCTAATAATTTCCAAAAGGTTTTTGAAATTGAGAGTTAATTGGGATAATTCTCACCCTGACTAACTATAAATGCCAGTATCTGTGAAATAAGCAACTACACTGGGGATTACAATGAGCAATACTAAGACCATGCTTGGAATACCTATCATTTTGGTCTTTGAAATGCACACTATTCCTAATGTCTTATCAATTACTGCTACACTCTCTCTCAAGTAAATTTTTTTTTTTTTGTCTTTTTGAGATAGGGTCTCACTATGCTATTCAGGCTGGCCTTGAGCTCACTTTTGTAGCTCAGGCTGGTCTCAAACTCACAGCGATCCTCCTGCATCAGCCTCCCAAGTGCTGGGATTACAGGGGCGTGCCACCATGCCTGGCCAGTAAATTTTTTTTAAAGATAACAAAGGAGAATAAGAGACAAGAAAAAAGTGACATAGGACTAGCCCAGTACAATTTTGTACCTGGTTGAATTCCTAAATTTCTGTGTAAAAAGGTGTAATTATGTTTTCACAGTCTACAGGGATTCATAGTTTAAAATCTCAACAATTGATGTAAAATACCTGTTTTATGTTATGTCTAAGGCCTTTGATATTCAGAAAGATAGTGATGTTAAGCTCAAATGTCTATGTTAAAGGGAATAATGTCATTAAGCTTCTCTTGTGTAGGATTAACAGCTTAAGTTTGCAGATCAAAAATTTAGAGGAAAAAAAAGGGCTGCCATGATACCCAGTATTTTGGCCCAAGCCCTTCAAGATCAGTGAGGACTCAGGACATAAGAGAACGTGCAGTGTAACATCCTATAATTGGGTGATGTCTCAAATTTTCTGAGGAAGGAGATTATCCAGCTCCAGAGGAAAGTGATCAGCAATGTGCAGAGTGCCTAAGGAGAGTCACCTAGAGAGAAAATATTCTCTTAGGGTTTCAGACAGCAAACTGGTCAAGCAATGACTGTGACTCTTCCAAATGGTTGACATTGATAAAAGATCTACAAACTGCTGAACATGGTTGCAGGGTAAATCCTGAGGGGATTTGACTGACTTTGTCAGATACAAACATTACATTTTTTGTTATATGTATCTTGCTTTAACTTAGCATTAACCATCCAGTAGAAAAACATAACCACAAGGTATAAAAAAGTAAAGCCATATTAGTATGCTCAGCTGTAAAAAGCTCAAGCCAGCAGCTTCTGACATTGCTGGTTCTGCTGATAACTTACTACTATTGTGGATTATTAGACTATGTATAACAAGTACTTTCTCTTAGTCCAATGAGAAGAAAGATTTGTACTAATAGTATTTAGACAAGATATCATGTCTGCGTCTTGTACCCTGGACAATTACTATGAAGACAACAATATGCAATGTATTAATTATTATAACTGTCTTACTAATCTGTGGTGAAACTGTCTCATTAAAATTAACAATAATGGACTGACAGGATGGCTCAGCAGTCTAAAGTGCCTGCTTAGGAAAGCTTAGGCGGCCGCAGGGACCTTGGTTCAATCCCTGTCATCACATGCTGCACCAGCCCCGCCTTCAGGGCAGGCTGAACAAGCAATAAAAAAAAAAAAAAAAATCAAAAAATTCAAAATTAAAAAAATAAAATTAATAATAATAATAAAAGGAAAACTGCATACAAGAAACAAGTCAGTCCACAACAACCTAGAGAACTGTCCTGAATTTATACTAAGGTAAGAATATCACTCGTTATTGTGCTAACTCGACACAGACTATTGTCCAGATTTCTTTCTAGGCTTTATTTTCTCTGGTGTGAATTTATTTGTTGCTGTTTTAGTTACTTTTCTCTTGTTGCTGTGATGAAACCCCTCACAGCTAAATCCAAAAAGGGAAAATGTTTCTCTAGCTGACAGCATGTAGAGGTTTCAGTATTTGAAATTGGCTGGCTTTGAGTGAGGGTGGTTGACTGTCCAGCATTGCAGAAGAAAAACACTTTATGGTAGGCAGAAGGTAGCGAAGCAAACACAGAAAGGAAAAGATGAGGCTTTTTCTGTCCCTTATGTTGTTTCTGGGCTATCAGGATTAGGATAGTGCTAAACTAACCAGCACATTGATTTAGTAATCACCCACCTTTCATCCCAGAGTCATACACTCTAGAATTGGCCATCTCTGAAAAAACCTTATCTATGACCACATGAGATTTGGTAGGACATCTACATCCAAATCATCAAAGTTACATACCAAAAAATTCTGTTTTCTGCCCCCTTTGAGGACATATTATAGGAAACATATTTCATAATATTAGCTTTATGAAGAGTATTGTCTTTACACTTAATGAACAATTTTAAACATACACAGAATAAATAATATAATATATCCCCATTGACTTGTCATTAAATTTCAGCAATTAGCTAGCCTAGCTAATTTGCTTTAAGGTGAAATTTTTCTTTTAAAAACTTGGATGTGATAATTGCAAGCATCTTGACTTATAAATACTTCTGAATATATATCTGATAGATGTTCTATATAAATAAAATACTGTTGTCCCATCTAAGGGGCTCCTTAATCCACTCAAAACTTTATAATGCTTAGTAGGTTATATACAAATATCCCCAATTGTCTAAAACAAATTTTTATAGTTGACTTTAAAAAATAGAACTCAAACTACAATAGGTTGTCCTGTTAATTTCTATCAAGCTGCCAGTGACCCACTTCTCTTGCTGTATGTATATTTGGAAATACATTTAAATTTTTATTCTGTGGTATTCTCTATATTGTTGATTTGAACTTTGAGTTATTCTTGATTTGTTTTATTTCTTTGTCTTCCTCCTTTACCACCTAAAACTAATTGTTTTTAGAAGAAGAGGTATTTTCAGCATTTTGGGGGAATTCATGACAATTTTTTACGTAATATCTTCTTTTTTTTTGTGGGACTGGGGTTCAAACTCATGACCTTGCACTTGCCAGGCAGGCACTTGTGCCACAGAGCTATCTCTCCAGCCCCCTGTAATACCTTTGAAAAATTTTGAACAGTCACAGTAACTTTGATCCCCTGTGTTAATCAAACACTTATGAAAATTTCTCTCAAATAAAAATTTTATACTGTGTCCTCATCTTGACTGGATCTGGTACCATGCAACTTTAGGCTGTATTTAAAAACTCAGTTGGGGTTCAGTTTTCAGTTCAATGTGTTTTTGTCAAGAATATTGCACTGTTATTGCTAATTATTTCTTACTGTAAACACATAGTCTCTGGGTGTTGGCATTTAGTATTGTTAAGACAGAACTGATACTGTCAGCCCCATTTAGTGCCTCTCACTCATTCTTTTAGCCATTTTAATGTCTAGTGATGAATAATGCCTTAGTCTACAACACCACCAGGGCAGCAAAATGTTAATTTTCTAATTCAATCTTTCCCTCTTCATTGTTTATGCACAAAGAATCTTTTTTTTTTCATTAAAAGTTGGGTTATTTAAAGTGCTAGCCTGTTAGCTCAGAGGATGAAAGTGCTTGCTTAGGCAGATACAGCTGTCAGAGTTCAATCTGTGGCCTTCCTTGCTACCCCTGGCACTGGATCACTCTGAGTCAGCAATTGAGACTGGGCGTGGTGGTGCATGCCTGTAATCCCAGCGCTGGGGAGGCTGAAAATAGTATAATCACTGTGAATCCAGTCTGACCCTTTATCCACTGTACTATACACATAATTTTTTTTTTTTTTGTCTTTTTGGGACAGGGTCTCGCTATGCAGTTGAGGCTGGCCTTGAGCTCACTTTTGTAGCCCAGGCTGGTCTTGAACTCCCACTGATCCTCCTGCCTCAGCCTCCCAAATGCTGAGATTAAAGGTGTGCACCACCATGCCTGGCTAAAAAATGGGTTATTTGAAAATATAGTTTGTGCACAACTGGTTCTGTTTTTCTTATTTGCCAGTCTTCAGCAGAATGAGTTGATACTGGAACAATCTTCAGTTATAACTCAAAGAAGTATTTTGTTTTTCTAATTTTATTATCAATGCATTTTCATAGTAATTTCCTCCCCCATCTTGGCATTGTAATCAATCTATATCAGAGTATCACCGAGCTACTTCCCTAGTTTTTTTTTTTATGTTTTTTATTTTTGAGATAGTTTCTTACTAATTTCTTCAGGCTGGCTTTCAAGATATTGTCCTCTTACTCAGGGGACAACAAAATAGCTCAATTGGTCTAAAGTGTCTGTTTTGGCAAACTTAGGCAAAACTCAGGGACCACAGCTAAATCCCTAGTACCACATGGCACACCTGCCCTGCCACCACACACACACACACACACACACACACACACACACCCTAAAATTTAACCTTTCATCTAGGGCTTGCCATGTAGTTTACTGGATTAAAGCTTCTGCTTAGGCAAGGACTGAATTTTGATTCCTTGTGTGTCATGCTGGCTTTGTCCCTTGGGGTTGGTTGAGATGGTGATTGAGACTAGGGGTTGTAGTGAAGGCCTGTAATCCCAGCACTTGGGAGGCTGAAAATAAGAGAGTCACTAGGAGTCCAGTTTGTGTAAATGAGACCCAGTAGATCCTGTACTAAATATATATTTAAAAAAGAAAGCGGGGCTGGGGAGATAGCTCAGTGGCACAAGTGTCTGTCTGGCAAGTGTAAGGTCATGAGTTTGAACCCTGGTCCTGGAAAAAAAAAGTTATACTCCTGTCTCAGCCTTCTGAATAGCTGTGGTTAATGAAACTCTCCATCACACCTGCTCATACTAAAATCTTTTGATAATTCAGTGTGCCACCTTTAGACAGTGGGTCCCTTTAGGATGCTTCTTGTGCTGCTTTGATATGAACTCATTCATAATGGATGTCTTTCAATATGTACTACCCGGCACAAAGAAACAGATTTCTGTTCTCATGCATTTCTTATCCCAAGAACAGAAGCAGCTTTTACTCCATGGCACCCTGGAACCATTTGGGAGAACACCGTACTTCACTTCTGTCAGACATTCCTCTAAAGCTTTCAAGATTTAATACTTCAAGATCAAGACCTTTCTGCATGAAACTTCCTTTGTTTTTGTTAGGTTTGTAAAGATGGAGTTTAGGAATTACCATTTAATAGGGCATAGTCAATATCAGGTAGCTGTTTTATGTTGCGACATTTTCTCTCCAAAATTTACACCAATTTACTCTTCTACCTGCAGTTGCTATAAGTGAAGTCATTCTGTAGTTGGGTCAACTTGCTATAATCCTAAATAAATTTAAAAAGTAGAAGCAATAAATGGTATCACATCTTGCTTTTCTATAACTATTGGTGGAAGTGAACTTCTTCTCTTTTGGAACTCGGAAGTAAGCTTTTGAATTAATTATTCTTCTTGGACCATGAGTCATTCTTACTGTGCATGCAAATGAGGATGGACCCTCTCTGCCTCCATCACAAAAGGTGAGTCTTACACAGATGTTTAAATTAAAAAAATCTTGTTACAATGAAAGACACATTGCTAAGAAGATAAATGTGTTAAAAGCAAAGGAAATATTTTGAGTATGGGGGTTTATGATAATGATTTTTTCTGCAATATATTTTAAAAAATTTGAGTAGTTTCAATATTAATTGCTTAATTATGTTGGTCAAACATTTATGAAAATTCCTTTCAAGTAAAAACTTTATGGTGTGTCTTGATGCACCTTGTTGATCAGACGTGGTACCATGCAACTTCTGGCTCTTCCAAAAAATACAAATCACGAGAGTCAAGCGCAGTGTGTTGGATCAGGAGTTCGAGGCAGTCATAGTATCATACATAAAGGTACTCAAGAAGGGACTTGCAGAACTACTTCAGAACAAGGACAACAACAATGGAAGAAGGGTGCTTGAAGTGAGGGAGGATATTTTAAAGAAAATTGATGGCAAGGTGTCTTTTACTTTAACATGTTTTCTTAATTTAAATAATCAGCTTTTGTTGTATCACATCTTGTATCTATCCCTACCTATTATGGTTTTGGTCTAGAACCCCCTCTCCCAAAGCCTTATGTGGTCAAGGGGCCACATTTGTTGGAAGTAGCTGAATCTAGAGTTTGTGACTGGTTTATTGTACTTGGATTTAGGGTGTGAGTGCTATATCCATTCTAAAGTGGGTAGCCTGTATAAAATATAAAGGAGGAAAAGAGGCTTCCTTTTTCTTTTGTTCTTATGGCTTTGCTGTTTTCTGCCACCATGAACTGTTACCCCTCTGCCATGTACCACTTGCCAAAGAGCCAGCCAATTGTGGGCTTAAACCTCTACAAATGGGGAGCTAAAAATCATTCCTCTTTTAACTTTGGGTAATGAGTGTTTTATCCAGCAATGAGGAAAATAACTGAGATACTATCAATTATTCATCATTTAGCTACAGCTACCTTTGTATCTACTTAGGTATATTCCCATAGATCACTTCAATTCTTAGAGAATCATATACAAATATTTTATGGTGTCTCACACATATCTAAAGAAGAATACCAGCTGCTTCCCCAATTACCACACACTTCAACGTCAACCAGAAGTAGAAACCAGCTGCCAAAGGAACCACATTGATGTGTGGGCTCTGGCAGAGATGTACTGCCATCCAGATACAGTACCAAACAGATGCTGTCCTCACCTTCCATGGGCTCCATCCAGTGAGGTTGAGCCCATCCATGCCAGTTGTCAGGGGAATATCCATTGGAATTCAGTAGCGAATCCTAACAAGGCCACTCCTGCTGTGGGGCAGGGCCCTCCACCACTCACACCATGGTTTGCAGAGTAATTATTGATGAAGAGATTCAGGAGAATCACCTCCCCCAGGTCTGCATTCCCAACCAGCCACCAAAGCCAGGGCTGTCTGTACTTTAGCAATCTTGGCCTCTTGGAGGTGTGGATGTGCTGCCTTGCTCGTCAATGGCTCAGCTTCTTCACCGAACACGAGCTGAGCCAGGCAACCAGGCCCCTTCCCCAGGTACCCTCTTGCCTCTTGCCATACCTCCTTCAACCTGGACCCCAGGGACAAGCAGTCAGTTCTGGGCAGGGGCAAGCTGCCCTGCACCCCATGTCTCTGTATCCTGCTCAGGAGGGTGGGCTGCATTCATCAGATGTACTGTCTGCCTGGGGGTCTCACCAACTGGATGATGGCGAGATTCCCACATCAGTGCTGGCTGCATGGTAGGGGCAGACAGACAAATCCCCAGGCAGCTGGGCCAGCCCCAGAGCAGACACTCAGGATGACATCTTCTACCTGTGTTCCTTCTTGGATCAGAAAATCTTGTCATACCTCCTCAATTACACTAGGAGGAAGTGGGAGGAAAAAGGGTAGCATTTCCCCACTCAGTGCTCTGAGAGTATGTGGGCTTTCGATGATGACTTTTTCTGTATTAAAATGTGAATATATCTTAAAAAAGTTTTCTTCAAAAATGTCTATTGTATTTTATATATATATTTCAATTCAACTGAGTAGTATGTTTAACTGTATTTCTTGCTTTTTCTCACTAAACATTAAAAGATCAATCCAAATTATTGGCAGAAAAATTCCTTGCCTCTAGGCATGCAAAAGCCACACTGTGCCAGGCTTGGTCCTTGTTCCTCCCTCGTGTTGGGCTCCCAGGTGTTGTTAGCTGCCATTAGTAATAAAGGATATTCCTTTTTTTTAAAAAAAATTAATTAATTAATTAATTTGTTCTTGTTTCAGAACATTTCTTTGTTTATTCACTCATTTTTATGGCCGGCTCAGCCCGCCCTGAGGGCGGGGCTGGCGCAGCATGTGGTGCCGGGGATCGAACCGCGGTCCCTGAAGCCGCCCAAGCTTTCCCAAGCAGGTGCTTTAGACCACTGAGCCATCCCACCGGGCCCCTGTCTATATTCCTACATAGATGTTTATGAAACTTTCCCTGGTGTTCTGAGTGTGTGTATGCATTAATATGATTAAGTTGTGCTAAAGTATTATTTTCAATAAGCAGTGCAATAGGGTTTCTATATATATATATATAGTCTTCGTAACACTGGGTATCCTAATTTTCTAGGCTAAAATACATGCTGTCATTGCTTTACTTTTTAACTGTCTGTATGTCAGTGGTTCCTACCATCTTGCAGTATGTTTGCTAGTTCTGTGTGATCATGTGTTTGCATTTGAAGTGTCTGTCCATATGCGTGTATGTTTTATCTACCAGTGCTTTTTTTTTTTTTGAAAGATTGCTCTTATTTTTCCTAATAATTCTGCAGTTGAATCAAGGGTAATTCTTAAAATTTTAGATTTGTTTATGTGATGGCAAGCTCAGCCTGCCCTGTGGGTGGGGCTGGCACAGAATGTGGTGCCAGGGATCAAACAGAGGTCCCTGTGATTGCCTAAGCTTGCCTAAGCAAGTGCTTTAGACCGCTGAGCTACCTCACTGGCCTGAATCAAGTAGAATTTTATGTTAATACTTACATGTTCTCTTTTCTGTGTTTTGATTTTATCTTAAAAAAACATAGCAATCAATTTACAAAGGTATACATAAGTCCTAATTTTTATATCTCTTGTATCCTCTCTTCGACTTGTTTCTTTTATTATTTGAATAGTTCCTTCAATAATATTTTTATGATGACATTTTGGTGATAAACCTGAGACTGTCTTATGGATTCCCCAAGTTCTTATTATTTAAGTAATAATACGTGGAGGTAAATTTGTAGGTTTGATATGTGTTTTGCATGTGGAGATGGAGCCGAGAAGTTTTATGACAGCCTATTTCCAGTGCAGACAATCTTTTTGCTATCTGGAAGCATTTAGTGTAGTCTTATTTCCTGAGGTGATAAACTTACTGTGATTTTTAGGGCTTACCTCTTACTATAGAAGCTAGTGGTGGCAAATCCAGAGCGCGCATATTATTATGTTTTTCTTTTAAGATAAGACATGTTAGTGTATGAATTTATATATGTACATAAGCTAAAACCTCACTATTCAGGTTTATTTGCACTATCGGCCCTTTGGGACAAATAGACGGGTTTGGGGTTATAGTTTGACATTTAAGAGGTACGCCATCACTGGCATAAGCCCTTCAATCCAAAGTCCTCTATTTAAATTTAGGCGATGCTTCTGTTATCTTCTTAATACCTTTTCAGAGCTTATTTGGAAGTTCTAGCAGTACAGCACAGCACCTTGTATGCACCTGGCCAAAGAATGGTCCTCTTTATCAGGAAAAGTCCTCTTTGGTTAGAGTGTAGCTCCGGGAGGGACATGCACAGAGCAATGAGAAAGGACACAGCCTAGCCCACCTGATGAACAGAGTCAGCTTGGCTATCAGCAGGGTGACCAGTGTCACAGCCAGCTCAGCCTTGTAGCCCCTTGGAATAGTTGCAAGGAAATTTAAATATTTTGAATAAATTCAGTGGATGTATTCTATGGTCCCCCGCACATCACTCCCAAGGTACACGGTGTTTTTAAGAGAAGAATGCAGGTTGGTGAGATGGCTTAGCGGTCTAAAGCATCTCCTTAAGCAAGCTTAGGCAACCATAAGGACCGAGGTTCAACCCAGCACCACATGCTGCGCCACGCCTCCCCTGGAGCAGGCTGAGCTGGCCATAACATAAAAACTAAAATAATTTGAAAAAAAAAAGAGAGAGAAGAATGGGTTATGGGAGTGTCGCTCTCGTGGGTGGGATTAATGTCTTTATAAAATAGGGCCCCAAGAGCCCCTTGTCCTTTCCATTGTGTGAGTTAGAATGAGAAGGCAGCTATCTATCAGGAGTCCATATCAAATACTGACTCTGCTGGCTGTGCTCCTTGGTCTTATATTCTCCATGCGGATGAATTTCTGTTGTGTATAAGCTACACTGTCTATGGTATTTTGTTATACACCTCAAATAAACTAAGATAACACATTTTGTTCAGTTGTAAAGCTGTTCATTAAGATGCTTCTTCTTTTGCCCTGTGAGTCCATAGTGAACTTGACAAAAGGTCAGGGTGGACTGCAGCATGGACACCGTCGAGCACCTCAGGTACCATCGGGATTCCTCTGCTTTCCTCCATGGCGCACAGATCATCTCTGTTCGGCTCCCATGAGGAGCTTAGAGAGAAACAGAATTAGGTTGCAACGAATCCTAAGCAACTGGCCTGGGAAGTGGACCAAAGTGAATGCCTAGGGGTAGCTGCTGGCTGGGCATCTGTTTAGGTAGACGACACACCTAGGAAGGCTTGTGCAGTCTCCTCCTGACAATACTTGCAATAGCTGTACTAGCAGTTTGCCAAGTGGTGCTGATCTTTACGGTAAAAGTGTAGAAAGTGATTGTCTCATATACTCTGGGGAGCAGCATTTATAAAGTTTTTCACTAGCTTATCCTCTTGATGTCCTTTCAGTTCCTGTCTGCTCCAACATTCGTGCAATTCTTTCTCATCAATGCATCCCTTAAAGTTGTGTTAGCATCCCCTTGGACAGGCTTATTTCTGTATTGCATTCCCCCTCCCACTTTTTTAGTTATTCTAGGGTTAATCTCACAGAGGAAGCCAGGAGCCCCATGTTGTTACCATATGTACCAAGCCAGAAGCTCCTACTATGTTGAGTAAATATTTTTGTCATAAGCTTACATCCTCTTTTGTAATGCATCTGGTCATTCTTTTGCCCATTTATCCTCTAGGGTTTTTGCTTTTTAAAAATTGGTTTACAGGAGTTATTTATCAATTAGGGATGTTATCACATTTCTTGCTTTTTTAGTGCAAATATTTGTAAAGCAAATATTAAAATACCATGTTCTCATTTTTATTTTTCTATTGCATAGCCAATGAATAAAGAAACATTAATATTTTCAACTGTATTTTTCATTTTTTATATCATTCTATTTATTTAGATAAGTTTTTAGGTTATGCTACTGATTTGTTGTGACATGTCAGGCTTCCAGGAGAGTGGGAAAAGGGAGAAATTACACATAAGGACTCTAAGAAACTTTTATGGGAAGTAGATACTTGTACAGCATTTTTAAATTACTTTTAATAAGAAATACCAATATGATAGTTTCACAATACATTAGTAGTACATTTGCAATAATTGACACATTGCATATTGTCCTCACAATAGGAATACAGAGCACAGGGTGTGGACATGATACATTTTCTAATTGATATTAGTAAGGAAAGAAAATAAAAGAAAAAAAATTCTTCTCTTTGAACTGAGAGGAAGTGGATGTATACATAGTCCAATGCTCCATAATTGCAGTGGGTTACCAGTGAAACTGGTACTGTTGGAGGTTGTTCATTTAAGCCTCTTACAACTGATCATACTGATCTAGTTCTGTGTTTTATGTCTCTTAATTAAGCTTTTCCACTGGGTGATCAAGGGCAAGTTAAAGCAAGACCTGTATAACAAAACATTCATCTTTTGTGTCTTCCAAGGTCAAATACCCTCAGGATTAACTTTGGAATCATGTACAGTGCTTTGTAGAACTGCTGTTTAATTGAGTACCCTATTTGGTGGGATCTTTCTGTTCTCATTTCTTGAGTTTGTTGGCTTTGATGTGATGAAATTCTTTATTTGTTCCTTGTCATGAAGTATTTCACTTCTCTCTCAAACTTGAAAGAGAGTTTTGCCAGATATAGCAGCCTGAGTTGAAATTTGTTTTCATGGAAGATTTGAAGCACTCTGCTCCATGCTCTTCTTGACGTGGTGGTTTGTGAAGAGAAATTTGCTGTTATTCTGGTGGGTTTTCCTTTAAATGTGATTGGTTCCTTTTCTCTAGCAGCTTTTAGTATACTATTCTACTGAATTTCTGGAATCTTGACTATTATATGTCTGGGTGTGTTTTTAATCAGGTTGATGTTATTTGGGGTTCTGTGTGCTTCATTTACTGTATGTCCAATTGTTTTTTCACATTTGGGAAGTTTTCTGCTATTACTTTTGCCCATATTCTTTTTATATCATTTATGTTGACTGCTTCTTTCTCGTTGATTCCTATTAATCTCACATTGTTCATTTTTGTGTCATCTTGCAGATGTTGAATTATTTTTTCCTGCATTCTAGTTGTTTTTAAGAGATTCCTTCTTACCTTTTCACTACCTGCGACTGTGTCTTCAAGATCTGAGATTCTATCTTCACTTTGGTTCATATGGTTTTGCCAGCTTGTGATTGAGATTTTATTGTCTTGTATATCTCTTTGAAATTGTTTCATGCAATCTATTTCTTTCCTCCATCATTTTTCTATTCTTCTCTAATTTTTTTAATCAATGTCTTCTTTAGTAGTACCGAAGTCTCTCATTATAGTTATCCTTTCTCTCTCCAGTTCAGACATTATCTCTGCTCTGTTCTCCTGTGTACCTTTCTGTAGTTGTTCCCCTACTTTAGATGCTATTGATTTAGAGAAGTCTTTTTTAACTTCAGCGGTTATTTCTGCTCTCGTTTCATCTATACCTTTCTGCAGTTGTTTTTCCACTTCAGAGTCTATTTTTTTATACATTTCTTTTTTTACTTCACATGTTATCTCTGATCTGAGTTGCTCTATATGTTTCTGCGCTTGCCTTTCAACCTTGGCTACTACTGATTCAGAGATTTCTTCTGCATGATTCCCCTTTTCTTCCATGGTAGTGTTTCCTGTATTTGTTTCATGTGGACTCCAGACCTGGGTTTAGATCATGCTCCTTCTCTTTATCAGTTTTGATAGCAGTGATCTCTGCACCTTGGTGAACTTACATAGTTAGCACCTATGGAAATTTGGGGCTGGATCCACCAAGCATCTTCACCTCCAGATGTGCCTGGCTGCGAGTCAAAGCTCAGCCAGTTGGCTACCTTGAGGCCCCGTGGGTCAGGACAGTGGTGGGTCATGTGCCACGGTGGGTGGCCATGTGGGGAATATGGGGGTAGTCGGGGTTTGAGCAGTTGTCGGGCTGAGACAGTTCTTCCTGGTTGATATGAGGCTTGGTTGGGATGGACCAGGGCTGAGTCTGCTGGTTGGCCCAGTCAGCATGGCAGTGGGGTCCAGGCTGGAGTTCAGGGGGTGACGAATCAAGTCCAGGAGCTGGGGCTTGTCCAGGTGCTGTGCGCTGGGTCAGGTGGGGGTGACGAGTCTAGTCCAGGAGCTGGGACTTGGTCCAGGCCCTGTGTGGCCAGTCGAATGGTGCGCGGGTCTGGGAGGGTGACGGTTTGAGTCCGAGAGCTGGGGTTTGGTCCAGGTGTCACCTATTTTTCATTTTTTAAATGATGCCCTGCTTTACTTTTCACTTTGGTCCAGAAGAGATAAAAAATAATAAACTTTTAAGTAATGTTAAATATGTCAGATTTTCAGAGTCCCGATAAGCCTAAAGTAAAAACCCATAAAAGTGACAGGCTTATGTACCAATGACTAGCACTGGTGCTAAATCTTCGGACTTCACTGAGGCTAACAAAATGTCAGTCTTAATTTAGAAAAGTATTTTAAGGAGTTCTTTGGAATAAGAAAAACAGCATTGTACTGTGGATCTAAAATGCCTCTCCAAAGCCCATATGCTAAGAGATTGCTCCTCAGCTTATCCATTGGGAGGTGGTGGTTCCCTTCAGAGGTGGGGGGTCTCTTGGTAGGTTCTTTGGTCACTGGAGTTATGCTGTGAAGGGGATGGCAGAACCCCAGTCTCTTCCTGTCTTTTCACTTCATGTCCAGGGGTGAGGTTCTGCTATGCCAGACACCCTCCACCATGCAGTGTCATCGCAGGCCCCAAACACCCAAGACAATTAGTCATGGAATGACACCTCTAAAGCTGTGGCCCATAGTAAACATATTTTTGTTACAAGTTGATTATCTCAGGTATATTTTATAGTGATAGAAAGCTAATATACAGAGATTCAGAAATGTGCTTGAAGCTTTTTAATAATGGGCTCATGTATTATTTAGCTTCTTATAGCCTTGGTCTTTAAAACATCTGTTGAACGATCATGATAATGTAATTGAAAGTTGTTATAGTTTACGTATGACATGCTTTCTAAACAGTCGTGGACTGTGGGCTTGGTCTCCGTGTGGTAGCATTCAGAGGTGGCACCACCAGGAGGGACTGGATAATGAGAGTGCTTATGTCTCTAAAGGGTTAATCATTGAGTCGTTGAGTGTGCACACATGAATGTGGAATTAGGAGGTGAGGCCCACTTGGAGAAAGCAGGTCACTTGGCCCACACCTTTGAAGAATTTATCTTGTCCTTGCTGATTCTACTTTACTACTTTCCTTTACTCTCTGTTTCCTGCTGCTATGGAATGAGATTTTCCCCACATTGTCCTTCTTTCATGATGTTTCTGTCTTGCCACAGGCCTGAACGCAATAAAACCAGTGGACCATGGACTGAAATTTATATAACTATAAGCTAAAATAAATCTGTCCTGCTTAAACTGGTTTCTCAGTCACAGCAACCAGAAACTAACAACAACAACAAAAAGGTATGTAGTTTTAACATTTCTTTCTTTTTTTTATTAGTTGTAATAAGAAATAACAATGAGACAGTTTCAAAAAATGTTAGTAGGACAGCCACAATAATTAATGCGATAGATATTGCTGTCTTCATCGTAGTTGTTCAGAGTACAAGGTAGAGAGAGACCTGATAACTTTGCTGAACACTATTAGTACAAATATTTCTTCTCATTGAACTAACAGAAAGTAGTTGTATATATAGTCCAATATTGTAATAGCAGTGGGCTATCAGAAGAGATGGCAATATCCGAAGCTGTTGACTTGAGCCTTTTACAGCTCAGCAATAATCTGGCTTTACTTTTTATATCTGTGGTTAAACTTTTCTCCTGGGTGGTTAAGGGCAAGTTAAAGCAAGACCTGTATAACAAAGCATGTAACTTTTGTATCTCCCAAGGTCAGTCAAATCCACTCAGGGTTTACTTTGAAGACATGTACATTGCTTCTCGGCCTTTTGGCTAAGATCAAGTGAAAACATGTACAGTGCTTTGTAGAACTTTTGTCAGTGTTAGCCATCTGGATGAGTCATGGCCATTGCTTGACCAGTTTGCTCTCTGTGAAAGCCTGAGAGAATATTTTCTCTCTAGATGACTCTCCTTAGGCACACTGTACATTGTTGATCCTTTTCCTCTGTGTCCCCATGATCTCCTTGAGCACTATTCAGTAATTTGGTACACTACTGAGTTATAGGATGTTACAGACAGATTCTTTTATGTCCTGAGTCCTCACTGACGTTGAAGGCCTAGGGCCAAAATATTGATGCTTGTAGACTTCTTTTGCCCTAATTTTTGGTTTGCAAACTTATATTCTTAACTCTCCAGAAGAAAAGCTTAGTGATACTATTACTCTATAACATAGGTACTTGAGCTTAACATCACTGTTTTCCTGAATATTAAATGTCTTAGGCTTACCATGGAACTGGTATTTTTGATAAATCATTGATATTCCAATACCAATGTGATTAAAAACTATAGAATGTGATTAAAAAACTGTTAAACATTTTTACACAGAAATTTAGGAATCTAAGCATATACAAAATTGTAGCACGTCAATCCTATGACATTTCTTCCTTCTAGTTTAATATTTTAAGCATTTCAAAGTTAACATGTATTAATCAGTATGAATGACAATAATAGCAACAAAAAGGAAATGACTAACTGCTTGGAGAAGATAAGAATTAGTGAGATTGGTAAATTATTTTGAGCTCTTGTTGGAAACATTATGTAACAGC
>PVJA010023274.1:0-33242 GCA_004027025.1 Myocastor coypus | reverse complement strand
AGCTGGGGTGGGCACGGAGAGAGGTGCTCACAGAAGTGTGGAAGCTGGGGTGGGCACAGAGAGAGGTGCTCACAGAAGTGTGCAAGCTGGGCTGGTCACAGAGTGGAGGTGCTCACAGTGTGCAAACTACAGTGGGCATGGAGTGGAGGTGCTCAGAGAAGTGTGCAAGCTGGGTGGGCATGCAGTGGAGGTGCTCACAAGTGTGCAAGCTGGGCTGGGCATGAGCTGCCAGCGCTGTTGGCAGCATGGCTGAGCACGGATTCTGTGGGCTCAGAGGGCAGGCTGCCCACAGGGGCTGAGAGAGGAGGTGTGCCTTAGAAAAGCTGCCTTCTGTTTCTGGCTAGATGAGGGCCATTTGCAACTGAAAAGCAGACCCGTTTGCAGATTTTCTGTTCTGGGAAAAGGAAAGAAAAATCAGGCTTGTGTTCTAAAGTGATGGTTTTTCTCTAAAAATACAATTTTAAACTTCTGATTTCTTTTCTCCTCAGTTTTATTTCCTCTGTCCCGCCTCAGCTATATCTCAGGACTGTTTCCCAGGTTTGGCCATGCCTGTGGCTGGGGACTGCTGCATGCAGGTCCACTGTGGCAGACCAAGCACGGGAGGGCATTGAATTTGATTTTTTTTTTTTTTAAACCAGCCCACATCTTCAGTTTCCATAGCCCTTTCCCAAATACGCCTCTGAGGTGGTTGAGGCCCAAGAAACGGTAGCTGTGCCCGCAGGACGCGCACCTTAACAGGAGCAGCAGAGGAAGGACGCCTCAGTGCCGCCTGGTTCTCCTGGCTCCAGGGAAGCCTCTGCGAGTTCAGAGAATGGAGGCTGCCTCGCTCAGAGCCTGACTGGCCGGAGAACATCGATCACTCACCCATGTTAAATGCAGGCTTCCTTTGGATGTGGACCGCAGTATCTCTTTATCAAGTAGCTTTTTGTTTGCCTTTCTTTTACGCCTCTCACCTCCCCAGCCCCACCAAGCTTATGAGACTTAGTGACCAGTGTCTTGCACAGGGACTAGTTGGAAGCTAGGGTGGGCACTCAGGGCTCTGATTATGTATGGGCTGTCAGCCTGGAGCGCTGAACTGAGTCCTAAGAACCTCAGTGAGCAGTAGATGCTCCAACCCACCCAGTGCAGTTACTCCGAACTGGAGATCACTCCCTTTGACAGGGCACTCATGGCCTCCCCGTGCTTCCTGCCTTTACAGAAGAGGCTGAGCTAGCCTCTGATTCTGTTCTGGCATGTTGCACCGGCCAGCCGGAGGAGCCTTCCCTGTGCCACAGCCTTCCTTGGTGGCTGCCTCTTAAAAAGTGAGGGTTTTGTGTGAGAGCAAAGAGAATGTTTTTTTCCTAGGCACACCATACATTGTCGATCCCTTTCCCGACCCCGTGATCTTCTTGAACAGAAATTTGAGACACCCCTGAGTTGTAGGATGTTATAATGTAGGTTCTCTTAATGTCCAGAGTCCTTGAAGGCCTAGGGCCAAAATATTGGCTATCCTTGTAGCCCTTCTTTTTCTCTAATTTTTTGGTCTGAAAGCTAAAATTGTTAGCCCTCCAGAAGAGAAGCTTAGTGATACTATTACTCTACGTCATCGGTACTTGAACTTAGCATCACTTGTCTTTCTGAATATCAAGTGCCTTTAGTACCTTAGAGTTAATGTGGAACTAGAATTTTCTTTCTTTTTTTTAAAAAAAACTTTTTTTTTATTATTTTATTTTCTTGTTTCAGAACTTTTGTTTGTTTGTTTGTTTATTTATTTTTATGGCCGGCTCAGCCTGCCCTGAGGGCAGGGCTGGTGCAGCATGTGGTGCCGGGGATTGAACCGAGGTCCCTGCAGCTGCCTAAGCTTTTCTAAGCCAGCGCTTTAGACCACTGAGCCATCCTGCCAGGCCCCTCCCTTTCTTTTCTTTTCTTTTTTTTTTGAGACAGGGTCTTGCTATACAGTTCAGGCTGGTCTCAAATTCACACTGCCCCTACCTCAGCTTCCCAGGTACTGGGATTATTGGTGTGCGCTACCACTCCCGGCAGAGCTAGTATTTTCCGTTAATCATCAATGGAAATGCTAATAAATCCCTATAGAATGTGATTTTTAAAAAGTTACACGTTTTTACACAGAAATTTAGAAACCTAAGCATATACAAAATTGTGTAAGGTCAGAGAGCTAGTCAAGCAGTGGCTGTGTCTCATCCAGATGGCTGACACTGGCAGAAGTTCTGCAAAATGTGGTGCATGGTTTCAGGGTAAATCCTGAGGGAATTCAACTGACCTTGTCCGATATAAAAGTTGCATGTTTTATTATGTAGGTCTTGCTTTAACTTGGCCTTAACCACCCAGCAGAAAAGTTTAACCACAAGGCATAAAATGTAAAGCCAGATCAGTATGCTGATCTGTAAAAGGCTCAAGTCAACAGCTTCCAACAATGCCAATTCTGCTGATAACCCACTACTATTATGGAATATTAGACTATACATACAACTACTTTCTCTTAATTCAATGAGAAGAAATATTTGTGTCAGTAGTGTTTAGAAGAGTTATCATATTTGCATCTTGTACTTTGATTAACTATGAAGACAATAATATACATTGTATTAATTATTGTGGCTGACCTACTAACGTGCTTTGAAACTGTCTCATTATTTCTTATTAAAAGTAATAAAATTTTAAAAAATAAAAATAAAAAGTGAGGGTTTTGTCTTGTTAATGCATGCCATCGCTCACAAGGAGGGCCTGCCTTGGGCCCTCCACTTCACTAATACCCATGGAGAAAAAATCACTTGAACAGTATATGAAGTCAGTCACATTATTGTTTTTTGGCTCAACTCTTAATAAAAAGGTGATCTACAACTCATGTGATAATGTGAGCCCACTAGGTAGACCGATTCTCCTCTATGTGTGCCCCATGCATTGACTGGAACTAAATTGTGTGACCCAGAGGAAGAGCTGGCTGCAGGCCCATTCAAATGGTGCTTCTGTGGCCGAGTGTGGTGCTGCAAGCTACAGTCCCAGTATCCGGGGGGCCAAGGCAGAGGAGTTGCTCAGCTCTAAAGTGAGTTCAAGGCCAGCCTGCACTATTCGGTGAGACCAGGTCTCTTAAGACAAAAGGGTGCTTCTGCATTCTTTCTTGGCCTAGGGAGTCCAGTGCTTGTTTGTTTGGTTTTACTCTTCCCCATAAATGGGTAAAACAACTTTCCCAAGGGTGTTTGGTGTCCTTTTGGTACGCAAAGTTCAAAAAGGATGGTAGCGCTGGGAAACCAAGAGGCAAGACTTTGAACTTGGTCTGCCCTAGCCCTCCTCAAAGCTGATGCCTTTCACTCCCGTGCAGTCGCAGAAATGGGCCACAGTTTCCCTTTGAAAGCTCAGAACAAGGACGCCCAAACAAGTGAAGAAACTGTCAGAAGTCAGCGCAGAACAGTGTCCAAGAACAGGACTTCGGACGCGTCCCACAGCTGGGCTGCGGGTTTCTCTTTGCCGAGGGAAGCGGCACGCTAGCGGAGCGTGAGCTGCTGGGCAAGGAGCCGCGGCAGGACAGGTGTTTCAGAGATTTCTCCCACTGCTGGATGGAATGTTGGTTGAAAGGAGCACAGCCACAAGTGTCACCAAAGGAGGCATTGTGCTTGCAGAAAAGTGTCCAGGCAAGGAACCACAGGCAGCTGTGGTAGCTGTGGAGTGCGGCTCTAGGGGAAAGGGCAGGGAGATCCGAGCAGTCGTGTGAAGGTTCTGCAAGGAGATGAAGTTCTTGCAGAACATTGAGGCACCACAGGTAGATGACAAGGATTGTTTGTTGCTTAGAGTTGGTGACATTCTTGGGAATATGCAGAGCGAAATAAGTCACAGTTGGCATGGCGTCCCACACTGCTGCCGATCCCACTGAGGTTCTGCGGTCTTTCATCATACGAATAATTTCCATGTCGCTTTTATAATAAACCGATGCTATCTAAACTAATGACATCCATTATCTCTAAAGTTTAGTTTCACTGCACTGATGTAAACGCTTCCAAATAAAATATGTGAGTGCTTAAAAAGAAGAACTGAATTTTGGCTCGTAGCAATCAGTAAAATGGCAGGTGGCACTTCAGCATTATCACACTGAGTGAAATGATTGAAGGTTCCGCACTGCCCCTGGCTTATTGCAGAGTAAACCCAGTATACAGCTGTGCAGGCCCACCTGCCAGGACTCACCCCAGCCAGCCTCACATGGCCTCCCAGTTGGGGCTCCACGGAGCCCCTGGGGGTGGGTGCAGCAGAGGCCGTGAGGCCGGCCGCCCCGTCTCAGCTGAGGAGCTGCAGGAGGCACTGCGGGGGGGTGTGGGGGGGAGGGCAGGTGAGGCATAGGCCAGCTTCCTCCAGGCTGGGAGGCGAGGGCTTGAGACTAGCAGGCCTGGTTGGGTTGGGAGGGAGGAGGCGGAGGGGAGCACAGCCGAATCTCTCCCGGCCCCAAGAGCGGGCTGTGCGGATGTACGGTGCCAGAGCCCAGGATCCCTTACCAGAGCCACAGGCTGGTGCAGTTGCGGTTACTGTGGGCTCCCTGCTTCCTCCAGGAGCGAGATTTTGAGCGCCGGCTGTCTGCAAAGCTAGCTTCCACTGAGAAGGCCTGAAATGGACGCTGCACTTTTGTGCTGAGCCCTGCCCAGACCACCTTCCTCTGCAGGCACCGCCCCTGCCCACCCGCGTGGCACTTCTGTGTATGAGCAGCTTCCTCTGAGGCTGAGCGCTCCACTTCACCTAGCATGCCCCGGTCTCCATGGTGCCCAGCCCGCTCACAGCACATGTGACTGGTCAGTGGTGCCAGTGGGCCAGGGCTCCTGTCTCAGCTGGGAGGCTCTTTCAGGCCTTTCCTGTGGAGTTTTTGGACTGGTGCTTTGGAGTGCTGCAAGAACTCAGTTGAAAGTGGCCCTCAATTTTGTCATAGCACTGAGGCTTTGTAGTTGGCCTGTCCTGCACGTGGCGTTTGAGCACGTGGCACTGTTGTGCCACTGTGATTTTGTTATGGGGCACCCAAGTACAGTGCAAGCACTGTTTTCAGTTTTACCTACATCGTTCTCTACTACATACAGCTAGCAGGAATGGTCAGCCCCACTCAGGAGAGGAATAAAAGAGCAGTGAGATTGGTCCAGCGTCTGCCGCTGCCCTGTCATTGTGCCGGGATTTGGATCTAGGCAGGATCTCTACCAGCGCTTTGAGAAGGTGGACAGAATAAACCTCTTTGTGGCTTTGGACACAAATATAGTTAGATATACTTAGGCTGAGCCTTGGTTGTAGCATTTACAGAAATCACAAGGTGTCCTGCATGAATCTTACCTGATATGCAGGACTGTGATAAGACAGAATGAATAACAAATAATTTATAAGTGGCATTATTAGAGGCCATTTATTATTATTAATATTATTATTAATTTGTACTTTAGGGAAGGGTCTACAGGGTGTTCAGGGTCTTTCTACTAGATTGGACTCCTAGTGATCTGCCTGTTTACAGCCTCTGAAGAGCTGGTATTACAGAGGTGTGCCACCACACCCAGTCTCAGTTGCCATTGCCTGGCACTCTGGGGGTGGGGCCCAACAGGGCAGGCCCAAGCTATTAGGCCAGCCCTTTTAGAGACCTTTTAAGTCTCTAAAAGTCAACAGGAGCACCTATGTTTACATTCAGCTCTGCTACTTGGGGATTAAATGGCCATGGTGAAGTAGGTGAACCTCCCTGAGCCTGAGTATTCACATTTTTACACTGGGTTGCTTTCATAGAAAATGAACTTGGGACAGCCTCAAGCCTGGCACACCTAGTGTACAGACAGGTTTATTGTTTACAAATCAGTGCAGGTTCCCGTGTTTGGTGTGTTTTTATTTCGTAGCATGGATGAAGGCAGTGGTGACTGGGCCCGATGCTTCAGCTTTTTCTCACAGACATTGCATAAATACTTACTGCCATGTATGAGTACTTGCACTTGTGTCTGTGTGCCTGCGAACATATCCGTGTGCACATACATGGCTTGAAACAGACAGCTACAGCTGAAATTGTGGGAAGTGTGAATTCCGTCTTATTTAGTAGAACTCTTGTTTCTTTTAGTAAAATAATCACTAACTTTTAAGTTACAGAAGCTTTGAGGTTAATTTTAAAACTGCTTTTGAAAACCAGGTAGAAAACTCACTGTAACCCCTAATAGTTACAAAGTAAAGGAAATGGACTGACCACAGTATTTATCTTCCTGTGAGACTGGGAAACTGCAGCATGATTGGCTCCACTTGTAGATGTCGCCTGGAGTCTTAGTTCCATACCTCTGTGGAGCATCTTCTTTTAAACGGATTTACTGATTGTGGTGAGTGCAAAGTTAGTCATCTAGCAAAACATTTTGAACTGCATTGTTGGTGTAGAGGAACACAGTTTAAGCATCTGCCAGGTTTTAGCAAAAGTAATTATTTTACAAAGAAGATTCTATAAGGTCTACACTTATGAAAGAATGCATTGTGTGGAAAACAAACCAAATGCTGTTTAATAAGGAACTAATTACATTGTAGCGTGTACAGATGTGCCTTAATTTACAGTGGGTGTTCTCTCTGGATAAACCCATTTTGATTTGCAAATACTGTATCAGAAATGCTTTTGAGGCTTGGGATAAGCCTAAAAGTTGAATGTGTCTGCACTTTTTTTTTTTCTTGCTTTGATTCTCAGCATCTACACACACACACACACACACACACACACACGCACGCACGCACGCATGCACACACGCATTGCTGTACCTATCAGAGATCTTACCTTAACAACTGAGAACATTGTTGTGCATTCCTTTTTCTCTCTTGGAGTCAGTTGCCTGACTAGGAAATGTAGTTTGCTGCTACTACCCCATAAAGGGGGCACAGTGTCTTCTCCATATTGCTGGTCTGGGGAAAATTGTAAATATAATGTCTACTGAATGCATATCCATGTTGCACCATTGTACTATAAGGTTGAAAAATTATAAATGAAGCCGTCTGAAGTAGAGGACCATCTGTCTTTACAGTGGAGTGAACATGTAGCTATTGAAACAAAGTGTTATTTGTGTGGACATATAATGGACCACTGAGCTACCTTATTCAGAGCAAGACTTTTGTCCTGACCTTGTAGGGCTTCTTGAGCAATACTTGCTACCTGGTGGCTGCTCAGTAAGTGATAGTTTTAATGGAAAGATGAATTAAAGTTGTTCGTTTTGAAGCAAAGCAAGGTATTGGGAAAATGAATGTAGTTACTGTTTATGCTTTTGTTTTTCTTTTTATTGGTGCCAGGGAGTGAACTCAGAGCCTTGTGCATGCTAGGTGGGTGTCCTACCACTGACCACTGAGCTATCACAACCCACTTTGTATATCAGAGAGAGAGAGCGAGAGAGCGAGCTCACTTGTGTGCATTAACTGTCTTTATGGAAGAACTGGAGGGATGGGAGTTGAGGTGGGGAAAAGGTAAGTGGACTTACCTTTTGTTTTGTTTTATTCACTAATGAAAACTAAGTTTACAAATCCTTATTTGCCTGAGTTTGGAATTTGTATTCCTTTCCCTACACACTGTTCATTTCCCTGTCTTGATAAAGCACCTCCAAGAGGGGCAAATTATTAACTATAATGATAATTTTGAGGGAGGAGCATGGTTTCTGCTGCACAGAATTCCTGTACAATAAATACCCCATCCCCATGTGTGGATGTGTGTGAGGGGGCCCCTACTGCTGTCCGTTGGAGCCCCATTTCCTTGACCTCTGTGCCTCCTGTGAAGTGCGGTCCTTAGAAGCTCCATGCAGACTTCAAGATGAATCCATGGTTAGAATATGAGTCACTTAAGAATTTACAACTTCATCACCTTCAAGGCCAAAAGTGAGCAGTTTGTGCTGTAAGGGGGCTGCTTTCTCCTCCTGGAGGCACATCTTACACACTTAAAGTTCTGACTTTGTAGGGTTAAGCCCACTTGGCCAGCCATCTGCAAAGTGCAAGATGATCCATGGCAGTACAGGGAGGATGGAATTCCATGCGTAGACTTAAGTGTCGTAGTTGTCTCAGTGTTACTATTGTGCCGTATTTCGTTCTCTTTGTGCTTTGCTTTTTTTGACCAAACCACTGAAGTTGCGGACGTTATACTACCTTCCTCTTTCCTATTTTTCCTTAAGTTTCTTCTAGGTTACTGTTACTCTGAGATTGATGCCCGGTCTTTCCTTACAGATTCCTCAAGGATGACATAGAGTAGGACAAGCTGTATATTTTCTAAGTTGTCTTTATATGTCTAGTGCACATCCATTTCCAAGACTTGGATCTTAATTTCCTTCAACTTTGACTATCCTAGTAAACTGAAAGTAGTATACAAGTTTGGATGCAGCCTCCACAGACGCCAGTCCTTCTATACTTAGATATGATTAGCACAATTAGCACTAGTAGTGAAGGTTATCGCCATATTGTAACATACGTAAAACAGCGTGTAAGTTACAAATCAATTACATAGTTATTTAATCCACAGAATAATCCCATTAGTTTTTCATTGTTTGTTACCAAATATAACAACACTAATTACGCTGCTTTTTCTCCAGTATTTCTATTTTCTTTCTCCTCTCCCTCCCTCCTACTCTCCCTGCCTCTTTCCCTTCTTTCTTTCTTTTCTTGAGATGATAGCGGTCAAACTAGGGACTTGAATATTCTAGAGAGTAATTCTACTTCGGAGCAACACTGCCAGCCCCTTGTGTCTCAGTCATTTGCAGCACTTATTATAGCCCTTGACTTTTGGGAACTGGCCTGCTGCTATCAGTGAGGCATTAGTTTCACTGTCAGCTTGGTGACAGATCAGGATAAAAACAAAATCTCTTGGTTTTGATTCCAACATTCCAAAATAACAAGAAGAAAACAAGGCCACTTATAATCTTGTCTTCAAATAATAATGTCTAGGTAGAGACCATGAAAATGACCCAGTTCTCTCCTCTCCTGGCTTGCAGGAAGGCCTACTGCCCAGTTCATCTCCCAGGGCTGTGCTAATCAGTGCTTTGCTCTTCTGGTGCTAACCCTCATTAGGGTATATAACATCAAGTTACCACACTTTGTAGTTTTATGCAGTTCAAAACAAGGCCCTGCTTCTTTGAATTGTCCCTCAGGGGCTCCAAGTTGTGTGGCATCTGCTCAATCCATAAAAGTCCTTGCCCTCCCACTGCCTGTTGTGCCGTTTCAGCCCTGAAATGGCCAGGTAGAGTTCAAGCAAGGTTGTAGCATTTGTGATTTAGTTATTTACAGAGAGGACCTTTCCCCAGTCTTATGTAGCATTTTAAAGTGAATACAGCATTTCGTAATCAAATGATAACTGTCATTATAGGGAATCTGAAAAAAACACAAAGAGGCCAACGATAAAGTTATCACTTCTTCATAGTCTAGGAACAGTGGGAATGAACTCTCAGGTGTAGCTCAAGGAGCTGTATCTGTACCAGTGGTAGTGAAGCTATGGCGCAAACTTCGTTATGCAGACTTAACTGCAGGGCTGGTACTTGCCAATAAGTAAGTACGTTTCACCATCACTGATTGGTATCTACCTGCTTTCACAGCCTGCTCTTCAGTGTAATAATGTCCTCTGTATAATGTCAGGGGAGCTTATTTTGTTTCATTAACACAGGATCTTGCTATGCAGTTCAGGCGGGCCTTGAACTTGCAGTGGGCCTCCTGCCTTGCCTCTCAAGTGCTGGCAGAGTGCCGCTGCAGCCCAGCCAGTCGGTAGTTTTGAATCCTGCTGTTCTTCTGCCACATCCTGAGAATTTCCTCATCGGCTCCAATCTTTGCCAAATGTCGAACAGTACCTTCTTACTTGAGTCTGGATAATTTTTTATTAATCGCTCTTCCCCCATTGATTAGTTTCAGACATCATTTCTTTTTGAATAGATGTCTCCAGAAAAATTTGTACATTCAAAAATTCTTGCTTTGTGGGGCTGGGGAGATAGCTCCGTGGCACAAGTGCCTGCCTGGCAAGTGCAAGGTCATGAGTTTGAACCCAGGTCCTGGGGAAAAAAAATAATAAAATAATAATTCTTGCTTTGTATTGCTTGATCGTTTTTCAATATTCAGGCAGTGGCGTGCACAGATTGAGCATAAGTTGGGGCTCATTGGCACCTGCTGCGCCATGGGAAACTGGTGGCACCTCCCTGCACCCCTGTTTCTGTCCTCAGAGCAGAAGGGGCTTTGTGTTTCCCCAATGGCTGCATTGGCAGTCACTGTGTGGAAGGAGGGAGAGGGACAGTTATGGAGAGCCAAGAAAGACTGCATCCAGGCCACGCCCTTAGTCTTTGTGGGAACCAAGGGCTCTTGAAGGGCAGCAGAGGAACGTCCTCGAAGGGCCTGCTGGGCAGCTTTGTGGAAAACCCTGTCCAGTAAGTGTGAATCTGTGGACTATAATTTTGTTTTAGACATATAACAACTAACAATATAAAAAGTCTTTTAATAAGATATTTCCCTCTCCTAAAACAAATACAAACATTTATAATCCCTCTCATTATTATATACTTCTGATTGTTCTCCTGTCCTGCAGGTATTTCTTGAGAGCCTGTACTTCCTGGGTGCTGTTGTAGGCACTTGAGTGGGGCAGCAAGCTTTACCAGATATGCTGGTATAGATACGCTGTGGAGTGTGACAAGAAACCTAAGATACCAATGAGTAATACAAGCCACAGCGCAAAATAATAAAACTGAAAGAGGAATGGAGGATAGGGAGAGTTGGTGTTGTTTTAGATGAAGTAATTTAGTTGCCAGTAGAGTTTGAAAGTCTCTCTGGTTCCTGACGATGGCCGATCCTGAACGTTCCTGTGGCTCAGATACGGCTGTCATTGGAGTAGAGGTCCCTTTCTGTGGTTTCCGTCTCTTCCTCTGAGCCTGTCCCCTGACGTGCCTTTTCTGTGTTACTTAATATTCCCAGTAATCTTAGGAGGGGGATGAAAGTGAGTGCGTAAGCTGTGGGAGAAGTCACCCAAGGTGCAGAGCTAAGAGCCCAACTCAGACTTTATTCAACCTCTTCAAACTCAAGGGCAGGGACGAAGAGTAGTGTTCCTCCTTCCTGGACTCTGGAAGGCTTGAAGGAGGCTCACTGGGTCAGAGCCGCTGGGGAAAGGTTAGTGTGTGCCCATTAGTACTCGAACTGGGTTTTCGCCCAGGGCGGACGCTTTGTTTCCAGTAAGTAGGTCTGGGCCAGGGCGTGCTCTTCTTATGCTAACTAGCCCTACACAGCCTGCTGAAGTGCGCAGAGCCAGCTCCATTGTGTCGCTGCAGCCTGCAGAGCTGCGCTTGGCTTTTGAACCGAGTTGTGCTGCTGTGAGCTAGGAACATGTGTTCCCCACACACCCGTTATTAAGCACATATGTTCTGGCTCAATCACAAATGCAGACATGGGTTAAAAGGACACAGGACACAGGCATATTTTTTGTTGGTGTTCTTTTTTCCTAGAATGAGCTCTCCACTTTGCATGGCCCCTTAACAACATTTGGGGAAGATCAGTTTTTATTTGAAGGTAGTTGGCATGTATGCCTTGTTTCATAAGAGAAATGCCAAGCACTACCTGGACTTGGGGGCACTGCCTGTGATCTCAGTACACTGGGAGCCTGGGGCAGGAGGATGACCAGTTTGGGCCCAGTCTGGGCACATTAGCAAACCCTTGTCTGAAAACAAAAGTATAAAATCGACTGAAGCTGTAGCTCCAGGGCTGAGGTCCTACAGTGAGTTCTCCATCTCTAAAAGTGGGCGGGCGGGGGGAGCGAGTGGGCAGTGCTGAGAACCAAATGCCGGGGAAGAGACTGCCGGCTGTAGACCCTGCCGCTACATCCAGTCTGGGCAGCAGTCTCACTCCAGATCAGTGGATCCTGAAATTTGCAGGAGATACGTTCTAGGAGCACCTGAGAGTTGTGAAAAACACAGACAGATTTCAGATATGGTGAGAAAGATGCCCATAAATGCCAGTTTTTATAGTTGAAACCGTAAGTATGCTATGTCTTCTACAGTTCTGTAGTTCAATTTAATAAAGTAGTATATAATGTAATAATTTAATAAAAATATGTACGGTAATTCAACCCCTCTCCAGCAGTGTCTTAGACTTCTTCTGGTGCTTAGGTTCATAGTCAGCATCCTTAGAAGGCACAGGGTGTTTGGGCAGCTTCTTAGGAATCTTCAGACTGAAAGAACACAGCCAAGAACACGCAGAGGTTGCACACCTGGTACAGCAACCTGTTACGGTGTGGGAATGCTGGTGCCTCTGCCCGGTTGTAGGGGATATTTACAGTTTCTATGAAATCGTGGGATTTTCAGGAGCAATTATGAGTTAAGTTGTAAGATCCACTAATTACTGAAGGCATGAGCTCTGCACTGCAACTTAGAAGCCGCATCTTGATTTATTCTTCTTTTAAGAGAAAAGAAGGTAATGAATGAGTTGTTTTCTCTAAACTAAAACCCCCAAATTTGAGTTTAACTTCAGCGTCAGCGTTTTGTGATGAATCGGGGCCTTGGAGTTGCAATCTGAGCACTGGTCGCCAGAAGGTTCACCGTCACTGCCTTGGGTGATTCAGCCAGAGCATGGTGTCTGGAGGGACTCGGTGGTGGAAGAAGAGACTCACATCTGGGCCGTGATTAAACTTAGAGCTCCAGTGCAGGCCTCTGGCTAGCCCTTGTGCTTTGTTTGCCGGGTTTCTAGGAGTTCTGTTAATATCAGTGTTAAACCCAGCCTAATTTGAAAGGATGCTGCCTACTACCTCTAGGGGAATGATTTCTGGCTATGTTTCTTTCTGAAAGTGTTTTTAACATGTAGGAAAAGTAGACTGAGATTAAAAAAAAGACAGGAAGATGACCAGAAAGGAGTCTCCTCACCGCTCTGAAGGAAGTGTGTGTGCCTCAGCCCGACCACCGAACTTCCTGGGCCGTGGTCTTGATGAGGTGTCGATCACTGACAGGTCTGTGGCCCAAGGATGGCTGTGGCCCTGGAGCGCCCCCCACTGGTGGATGTCCCGTACTCTAATCCATGGATCAGTAAATGAGCAGAGAAGGAAACAGTTGTGTTTACAGTTAAAGGGCTGTATCTCTCTGCCTTTTAAGTGTGTGCTGTAATTCCACGGGGCTGGGGAGAGCCTGGCACCTGGGTCTGCACATGGTGGACAGGGACACCCTTCTGTCGCTGTGGCTTCTTCGGTGGAAACAGAGGGCCTGGAGGGTTACTTGGGACATATGTGGACCCACTACTGGCTGCCTGATTTTTGCTCTTATTACAAAATAACAGCCCACTTGTAAAGCCTCTTTTTCAGAACCCAGCCTTCTTTCTGCTTCCCTCTCACCTCTGTTTCGTACTTGTTGAACATTGAACTATGCCAAGGCAGAAGTGAACAAGTTTTAGTTTGGAGAGACATAAACGTAGAGCAGTAAACTAATGTGGTATGAGTCGCAAGGTGTCGTAAAACATAGGGAAAAGCCAAAGCGAACTCAGTGCTCCGCTTGTCAGTGTTGGCTTGGCTTCTACAGAAGTAGTGGGTATCGTAGTACCACTAGGCATTTGCTGGGCAGAGAGAGACAGAAGGAGCTCACACAGGTGGCAGCAAGAGCCAAGCTGGGTTGGTGCATGCCAGTGTGGGCACGCCTGGGCCAAGCCCCATAGGCCACACGTGGCATTTGAATGCTTGGAATGGCGGCGAGTGGGCTGGAGAGAGAAGGCCGGGATGTCTTCTGAAGGGCTGGGGTTTCGTGAGCGTGTGCCGTCCTCACAGGATTCCCTTGACACACTTTCTCTACACATTGCCTGGGTCGTATTTTAAAGTGACTTGGGATGGGAAAGAGACCGTGTCTGCTTACCTAAAGAAAAAGGCCCGGAGTGGACTGCCGCAGGCTTGGCTTGTTCTAGGTGCATAACGCTGGTTGGAGATCTGCCCTCCATCTCCCTTCTGCCCTCTGCCCAGGTGTTCCCACTCTCAGTCTCAGCTCTGGCACAAGAGGATGTTCCCAGAGACTGGCAGACTCCTACCTTTGCAGCTTAGCAGTCCTAAAGTTTTTTCTTGGTGGTTACAGCCAGAGCCCTGGTACTCAATCTGGTATGCCATGTAAATCTGGGCTGTGTGACTGTTCCTGAGTCCTGCACTCGAGAACAGCTGCATGGATGAGCAGGGCAGTCACAGGCCCTTGTGAGCTGAGAGCTGGCAGTAGGAGAACAGGTCTCAGAGAATCAGCTAGCGTGGAACAGTTCCTTTCTCGTACAAATTGCAGTCCTCACTTTAGAAAGGATTGGCTTGCCAGACACAGTGGTACGTGTCTATAATCCTGGCTGCTCCAGAGGCTGAAACAGGATGATCTAAAGTTTAAGGGCCAGTCTGGGCAATGTAGTGAAGTCCTTTCTCAAAATAAAAGTAAAATACAGCTGGGGGTGTAGTTGAATTGTATAGCACTGCCTAGTATGTACTAGGTCCTGGGTTCCATCTTCAGAATGGCCAAAAACAAATTAATTAATATTGTGAAAAGTGGCTTCCTTGAAAAGACGCTGGGGTCTTTTCTTGGTCCTGTTATGGTCTTAATTATTACACAGAAGACAGGCGGAAGGCTCATGCATGTTTTTGTAGAGACACCTAAGAGACACTAGCAGTTTGTCAAGTGTATGCCATACAAGCATGTGTACATCTACCTACTCGCATCCCTAGATATCCATAGTTAATTGTGTTCAGAAAATGCTAAGTGGCAAATTCCAGAAATAAACAAGCCATAAATGTGAGCACATGCTTTTCGGAGCAGTATGATAACATCTCGCACTGCCTGCTTCGTCCTGTTAGAGTTCTGAGCATCCCCTTGAGCCGGCAGACCTGCACTCGGTCCTCACTCCCCCACGCCGTTTGTAGTAGCCTTGCCTGCTTAGTTGGCTGTCGTACTGTGGTAGCTCGCGTTCAAGGACTCATTTTCCTGAATGGCCGCAAGGGTATAGGGTGTGACGGTGGCAACTCCGACCTACCGTGGAGAAGCCTGGAGAGAAAAAGAGCAGTGTTCTTTACCACCGAGTGAAGAAAAGAAATCACCCCCTGAGAGTGCCGAGATCTACAATGCCGTAGAGATTTAGAGAGACACCAGCCATGCAGCCTCTGTCAGCTTACTTCTGTAACTGTTCTACTTTGCTATTATCTCCTATGGATGATTTCTTGTGCCTGATGTATTAAGTAGGATTCAAAGCTGTCCTGACTTTTTAGCATCTGCCAGGGTTATCAGGGTTATCCATGAGGAGGGGCAACTGCATGGATGGACTGATGGACAGACGGATAATTTTCTTCTTTCCTACAGGCTTAGAGTTTATAGCTCAGTAGAAGGCAAAGGATTAAAGCAGCAATAATAATGTATAATATTAACACATAGTACATATACATATAGCAGACCCGTCAAGAATTCATTGTGATCTGCAGGTCCAAGGAAAATAGGAAAGTCTCTGCCTGTAGCCTTGCGATGCGTGGGGCAAAAGTCACAGACCTGCACGGGAGGGGAGATGTGCGCAGCCTTCTCTACTCAAGTTCAGTCCCCCATGCTCCTTCAAGCGTGACAGTTTCCGCAGGCGGTGGGATTCCAGCACTTTTTTTTTTTTTTTTTTTTTAAATTTAACATGGTCCTTGAATCTAAGCCAGATTCCTCAGCTGCTGTTTAACCAAGGCAGCAGCAATCTAGGGTGATTTTGACTGTAAGCTGTCAAGAAAGAATATAGAGGTATCTTAATTAAGACAAGCTATTACCTAACTGATACCTATTTTAAGAAATATTAATTTCCATTTTGCCAAACATAGGCGTTAGCGTCTTTTCTTTGAATCATCTCCTAGTTAAGTGCATAAAACAGCTTTCCTGTTGAATGAGTGACGGTATTTGAATGTTATTGATAGTTTTATTCCGTTAGAAGAGAATCACATGGAACTTTGGGTGCCTTTGCAGATGGGAGAGACGGTATGGTGGCTGTGTACCAGGCTGAGGCGCAGGGGCACAGGATGAGGAAGCTGTAGGGCGGCTCCTGGGTCTTTCTTCAGCATGTGCTCCACCACCCCCAGGGGAGGGCTGGGCAGGGCTGAGCCTGTGCGTCTCTTTCTTCCCTCCCTGTTCTTCTGTCTGGCTTCCGGCTCAATGCAGCCAAAGCATCTTGCAGGGCCCATGGTGGGGCACCCCTGGAGCTCAGCTGCCTCCTTTTCCAGGCAAGCGTGTAGTGTGTAAGCTTCTCAGAGGTACCAGTGATCCTCTCTCCAGCAGATCTTTCCTTCACAGAGCTATTCTTTTGGCTGGCTTTTTGGATGAGGAGAAAATTGTTTTAATGACCTGGTATTAGAAATATCCTCTATCATCAGGCTTCCTTTTCATCTTCCAGATCCTTTTCAAATTCATGGGAAGAAGTGACAGGAAAGTCCCTGGGGGAACAAGAATAACACCAAGAAGGAGCTGGCCTGGGCTGCCTTTCCTGCCAGCCGCGTCCAATTTTGCCAGGGTTATTTTTGCCCTTGGCAGCCTCCTTCCTCTCTAATTGCAGGGCCATATGGTGCCTCAGCCCCCACACAGAGTTGGCACTTCCCCTCCATTCAGTTTCTGCCCTTTCTGTTGCACAAATCACCTGCCATGGTGATGGGGTCGCAGAGACGCGCCCTCTTGAGGGGCCGCAGCCTTCAGAATTTGAGCTGCAGCCTCATGTAGATGAGGAGGGTGGAGAAATTGAACAAGACATGGTGAGATGAGATCGAGTCCCGGGAGCAGTGAGATGGGCCCAAACCCTGGCGCACACTGGCCCCCGTTTGCACCCACAGGCTGAGGAGCCCTTACTGAGGACCCGCTGAGCTTCCCTGTGCCAGGCGCTGCGGGCTCGTTTCCCGGTCTTGCTTGTCGCCTTACTTCTCAGGGAGCCAAGGCTCCAGGTGATCATTCAGACACTTGGCCAGTCCATGGGGCTCGGGCCGGTTTCTACATATGGTCTTCCTCTTCCCAAATTCCACAGCAGTGTAGCACTGTTGTTATAAGCCAACAGTGCTTCTAAGTCTGCAATAGCTCAAGTGAATTAAAGTTGCACTTTAAACTGTATTCAGTACCATAACACAACCTGGAAATAGGGCGACTAGTGATCTGATTGGATTTTTTAAAACCATAGCAGCAGCAAAGATTTATTCTCTCACAGGACTTCTGAGGACTTCTGAGGTCAGAAGTCCAGGAACTGTGAGCTGGGCAAAGCTACCAGCTCCATCTTGTGTACTCTGAGTCGATTTCTTCTGCCAGCATGCAGTCATGCCACAGTCATTCTGGGACTTGCAGCTGCAGTAAGCAGTAGCTGCAGTCATGCTTCTCACAGCACATTCTACGTGTAGACTTTACAAACCAAACCTCCACAGGTTACCTTAGAGTACTGTGGACAGTTGTGGATTGGAGGGATGTGATAATTTGCATGGTTTTCTGGTTATTTTTGTACCAGGAATCAAACTCAGGACCTTACACTGGTCAGCAGGTGCTGTGCCGTGGAGCTATATCCCCACCCCTGCTTAGGGTGGTTTGACAAGACCTCACAGGTTTAATTTTCAAGACATCTCTCTACCTAAAGTAGAATTAGACCAAGCAACGATTCGATCCACATACATAATTCCTTACTCAAATGCTGTAGGTATGTTTCGACACTTTTAGGAATATTGCTCTGCCACCCATCTGATGAGGAGGGGTGAGGGGCAGTGTGTCTTCTGTTTAAGGTCTTTAGGAAAGGTACAGTTCCTGCTGCCCTGGACCCCACGGACTAGAATCATTCCTGTGGTCACATCCGAATGCAAGGTGAGCTGCAGGTGTGGGCTGTATCCCAGTGGGGTACAGGTAGCAGTTAGGGGTGCTGTTGCTAAGAAAGGGTGGCAGAGTGGTGTTGGACATCAGAGAGCAACCCGTGCCACAAGCAGCAGATGCCGGAGCTTTGCCAAATTTGAAGCTGTTGTGGTGGTCAGTGCAAGGAGTAAGGAGGCCTGCTCAGAGGGGAAAGCAAGAGCAAGGCCTCACGGGGGACTGAGGGCTCCCCTGACCCTGCTTGCGGAGTGGTTCCCTCTGGGGACCTCAGGGCAGCTGCACTGGAAGGCAAATCTGCAGCAGTTCAGCTTGGGCCATGTTAACTTTTCTGTGACGCAAATATCTGAACTGTAAGTTGGTATTTATAATAGCTATCGTGAATAGATTTTGGAATAGTTTGACTCTTGTAAACGTAGACAGTAAGGAGAGTTCTAGGTATCCTTCACCCAGCTTGACCCAGTGATGATTCTTAAACCAGTGATATCTCTCAGAGACCTACGTGGAGATTTGGCCTAGCACATTGGCTCAGAAAAGAACAGCGGGTGAATTCTAGATGTAAGTTCGAGGTTCTTTTCTATACTAAGCCATGAGTCTAAGTGAGAGCACTTGGAGTTAGTTTTACCAGTTGTGTGTTTCCTGCGAGGACTGAACATCGGAAGGCAGGTTCAGCTAATGTTCTCGATGAATAGTAAAGGTTCCCCCTAAGCACACTGCCTCTACCGGGCACTCGCTTGACACTGCCCCTGAAATGTATCACCACTCAGCCTTCATGGCAGCCTGACGGCGTGCAGGTTTCCTCCGTTGTTTCTCAGAGGCAAGTAGAGGCGTCTGGGAACTGCAGACCTGGGCTGTCTGGCTTCATCCCTGTGTGGGTGGAAGAATTTTTGGATGGAAGAGCAAGGTCAAGGTCAAGGTCACTCCAGCACTGGCCTGATTGAGCAGCATGGGTCACGCTGGTGAAGGTGGTCCAGAAGGCCCATTCAGCGTGGGACTCTGCACACTCAAGAATGACCTCCTGTGTTGTTGCCCGTGTGTGACGAGGAAGTTAGCGATTCCGCATCTCCGCCTTGCGCGAGGTGCCGCTCTGCCCACTACCCGTGCATTCTGTCACTTTGCATTTGCTGATGTACTTGCTATGAGCAAGACACTCACATGCACACGGGTACCTGGCGTGCGGGAAGGTGTGGAGAAGGTGGCCATCATCTACAGAGTGAGACATGAAGGCAAGAGACAGTGGAGAAGCTGGGAGAGGAGGCCTGACAAGCGCAGCCCGCGCTTGCTGCTGTGGGCGTGAGCTGTGGTGTGCCTGGCGCCGCTGCCTTCAGTCATCTCTGCCTGTGTATTGCACCTGTCTATAATACATGCATGCATATATGTATGCACATTATGGACCACGTTATATGTACACATGTGTATGTTTAAGTTTGTATGAAAACTACTTGATGCTTAAGCATGCACTGAAAAGAATTGAAACAGGTCTTTAAGTGAAAATTCACACATTGCACTGCTTATGGGATCTAGAGTATCTGTGTGTCCACCACCTCATAGATGAGTAAACCCAGGTGGTGTGCCTATGTAATGGAATGAAGTCCTGATGCATGCTGCGTCATGAGTGGGTCTTGCACACATGGTGTACAGAAAAGGCAGGGGACAGGCTGCATGTGGCAGGGTTCCATTTACGTGGACTATCCAGGCTCGGTGAGTCCACGGGAGCTGCCAAGCGCAGGAGGGAAATGAATGCTTGATGGGTCGGGGCTTTCTCTTTGCTGTGGTGAGGCATTCCGCTGGGCAGGTGGTTGGGCCAAACCGTGAGTGCCAAATGCAGTCGAGTGGTTCAAATAAGGATTTTTATGTTGCACTTACTATAAAAGAATCAAGTCACTTTCTATGCAAAACGTATTTCTTGTAAGCTGGGTAGAAATTTCAAGGATTCTTTTTTGTTCTTAGAAAAGAACACATCCTGCTTAGAAATCATTAATGGCAATATTTGAATAGCAAAGTAAGTTGTTGGCACAGTAACCAAGCTTTACCTGGGAAAGAGGGAAAGGCAAGAGGGCTGGCATTTGCTGCATGTCTGCCTCTGGCAGGCGCCACGCAAAGTATAACTGAATAACCAGATTTACAGTAGTGCAGCAGCCCCGTACCTGGCTGGCGTTTCCTCTGTGCATTGCACTCAGACATTGAGGTGGAGGTGATTCTGTGAGGTGTGCCAAGCCATCGGGGCTGCTTACTCCCGGGGGTGACACCACCACCACCTCCCTGGTTCTGTGAGCTGATTCTTACATGCTAGATGAATCTGTACCATTGATACAGACCACCCTCTGGGGACCTTTCAGTGCTTCATGTAAGTGACAGCAGCCAAGCAAGGATGTAATACGCAGTTGTTGGTTGACTTACAGGCCGCTCAGTAGCTTTGTATTCTTTCAGTTAATCAAACATGTGGTGTAAAAAAGAACGTTACTTCATATAAAGATGAGTATGCCTCCCTTTTTGTTAAATTGCCAGTTGGCACTTATCACCTACCTAAAATTTAATGAACTTGACAGAAGTACTGCCAAAGCCTGGGTATGAGGTAGGATCCCTGTGGTGGTGCCTGGCTCAGGCTGGAACTGGCCCCCTGAAAGGTGCCTGTGAGAGAAACCTGGACACTCGCCACAGGAGGACATGAGAATGTGGCACCTCAGCCTTCCTGACATGTAATGAGCACTCCGGGTATCTCGGCATCTGCCTGTGTTTTCCGCTTTGTTCGTGTAGTATAGTTTTCAAATTAAGGACTTGATATTCTTTTCTTACTGCTGCTTGCTGGTGGTCTTTGAAAGCTCCATAACTTAATATTAATGGTTGTTAGCAAAGCCATGTAGCAGCTGTGGGTCTGATGACCATTTAATTTTTTGACCTTCAAAACAGAGCTGTGGGAATATTTAATCAAGTAATTACCTATACTGCCATTTGAGTGAATGCGCCAGTCACAGCAATGAAGAGTCTGGTCTATAAGAGGGAGCCAGGATACTCCTCTCTGTGTGTGGCTGACCTCTGTGAGAAAGAGGTCAAGTGCAGCTGTCCGGCTGTGAGGGTAGAGTCGCGCTTTTCCTGAGCAGTTACAGGTACGTGTGCTGTGTTATTTGAGTAATTGAATGATATTTCCATAAAGAGGACAGTTCATTACCCAGTTCTTATTTTAATATGTCATAATAGCTGTAGCACCTCTGAACTAATTTGCATACAGAAAAAACTTTCAGGACAGTGTGTTAGCTTTAATCCACTAAGCTATTTGGCCAGCCCTCAAATATTCTTTCCTTTTAATTGTACTTTTATTTGTTATGTTTTTTTCATTTATGTATTTGGTACAGGGTCTCACTAGGCAGCTTGGACTCATAGTAATCCTTCTGTTTTCAGCCTCTCCAGTGGTAGGATTACAGGCGTGTGCCACCACACTGGGACTCGATCACTGGCTCAGTGTGCCCAGGGCAGGCCCAACGCAGTATGTGGGACCAGGGATCAAACCCTGGTCCCTGCACTTGCCAAAGCAGGTGCTTAGTCCTCTGAGCTATCTCGCCGGCCCTCAAATATTATTCTTACCCTTTAACACTTTAAAGGAAGAAAAAAGAGGAGAAGAAACTCTGATAAACATTGATGGAGTCAGGAGGTTGGATGGAGTGGTATGGAAGCCGCTAAGAGGTGTCTGTTCTTCCCTGCTCCTGGGTTTTGACACAGGGGGTTTAGAGTCCCCCAGAAGGTCGTGGACAGAGGAGACAGTGGCACAGCAGAGTCCAGGCGCCTTCCAGATGAGGCCCATGAGCTGCCACTCCGTATCTGGCAGCGAGACGTTATATTGGCGTCTGGGGTTGTGGCCCTAAGTAGGTTTTCAAAGTGATGGGTGGAGGAGGTGGAGCCCAGAGGAGAGGAAAGTGATTTCTGACAAGCCCCACCCATGGACCTCTGCCTTAGTGTAATTATTTGTAGAAGACAGATGACAGGCTGTTCCGCCAAGGCCTGTGGTGTGGGGGTGTGACCTGAGGAGCGCCCTTTTCAGATTTCTAGTGGGCTGGGCTGGGAGCATTGCCAGGTTTCCTATTAGATTTCTCTGGGTCTTGGCCCAAGCCCACCTGCCTCTGGAGCCTGGTGGAACTGAGAGAGCTAGAGGTGGGTGAGCGTGAGGAGTCTGCTCGATTTGTCAGATGGCTGCACACCGGGGTCTGATGTGATTCTGTGGTGCGGCCTGTGCCCTTCACTGCTGTCGGGCATCTTCTGAGTGCTCGGGATGGACAGGGCTCCCCATGTTCCTCATCTCCACATCCTGTTTTACGTGGTCCTGCTTGGGCCGGTGTGGCCAGCAGGACAAATGAATGCTCTGCTGTGGGCACGTGATGGCCACAGTGCAAGGCACCTGCACGCTAGCCACGTTCCTGCAGGCAGTAGGAAAGTTTCACTGCCCCGTGTCCTGAGAAGCACAGAACCCTGTGAAGAGGAACTTGATATTGTCGGAGAATTCTTTTTTTTTTTTTTTTTCCTTGTTTTAGAACTTTTGTTTATTTATTTTTCTGGCCGGCTCAGCCTGCCCTGAGGGCAGGGCTGGTGTAGCATGTGGTGCCGGAGACCAAACCAGTCACTGCATCTGCCCAAGCTTTCCTAAGCAGGCGCTTTAGACCACTGAGCCATCCTGCCGGGCCCCTGTTGTAGAATTCTTACAACAGTTTTTCAAGCTGCTGATTAGAAATGATGCCTTCTGCTTTCCTTGGGGCACCTTTTCCCCTTCTCAAGATCCCACGCCTTCCAAATAGGTCACATCAGATCTTTCCATGAGGTTGTTCATCTACTCCCACTGTGTATCAACCTCTGAAGTTTAAGAATACAGTTTAAAGTATTAGTTGTGAAAGGTTGCTGTAACATAACAAAAGTTCCTCAAAGACCAAAATTATCTTTACAGGACTCCCTCTTCCCTTATCTTTCTCTTTTCCTTTTATTACTTCTCTTTTTTTCTCTCTTTCCTTTCTCAAAGTTTCACTGATGTTTGCTGTGTACCAGGCACCATAGGAACTTGAGATCTGTTTTACACTATCTTTACATTTGCATTTCTGTGCATGGCAGTATAGGCTCTCGTAGACTTTTCTGCTGTGTGCTCTTTCAAGATTAATATTCTAGAAGAACTCCTGCTTTTTATTTCGAGTGACATACATTATGAAAGGGCTCTCTTAACTCCCTGTTAACTGCTAGTTCTAGTTTCTTCCAACAGTGAGGGAAGAATTCTTTCTTAGAATGCTTGTGCATTTGAATCCTAATTTCATGAAAGTCAGTTTTCAAGTCTGTAAGGCAAAAAAGAATGTCTTAGAGTCAAGCTTCTTGAAATTCTTTTGATTTTGTGCAGTGTCTCCCGTTCTATGGGGCAGGACATACATCTTGAATATGTGGCTCAGTGGCCACTGAGAGGATGGCCTTCCTCGCTGGAGGACTCTGAACAGGTGACTGATGTAACTGGTTTGCACTGGCTGTTATCTCCCACCCACCTTTAAGGCCTGCTTTATCTCATTTGTTAGAGTGAGATCTTATCTTAAGTCGACTTTATAGGGGAGAAAGTAAGAACAGGAATCCTTTCTGGATAAGCAGTCCTTTTGAAACCATGAATAAACATCCTGTGGAATTACAGAAAGTGCTGCTCAAACTTCATCAGCCTAGGCTGTTGTTTTCCGCAGTGCATGCCAAGGAGCTAATGTGCTGTGAAACGCTGCATGAAGAAAGCGCTGGGCCAGCGCAGAGCAGTCGGGCCTTTGTGGCTAATAGCTTTGAAAGGCCTTTGGGAAGCCTTCAATATTCTGCTTGAAGTGGAGCGTAGTGCTTTCCGAAATGATTGGAGTCGTTTCTCCTGATGTCAGACTGTATTATCATTTGTATGCCATGCTATGGGAGAAATGCTATGCTTGGTAAAGACTATTGTTAGAGTGAAATTCTTTTTTTTTTTCTTAAACCTTATTTATTTATTTGTGTTATGGCTGGCTCAGCCCGCCCTGGGGAGTGTGGCAGCGTGTAGTGCCAGGGATCAAGCAGCAGTCCCTGCACTTGTGTAAACTTTCCTAGGCAGGTGCTTTAGACTGCTGAGCCATCTTGCGGGCCCATAAGAGTGAAATTCTATCTTGGTTCTTTCTTACGGTGTCATAATATTCTCTTTCTCTTTTTACTTTTCTGTTGTGATAAACAGAGATTTGGAAACCTATTGCTAATGGAAAAGCTAAAGTAAAGCATTCAGATGTATCAAATCCCATTAAAATAAGCAATAAAATTAATACCAATTATTAAAATAGTAGAGCTTTGTTTATACATCAGTAGAGAAATAGAGGTTTCTTTATAAGTATGAGTCCACTATTATATATGATGACTTTCTTTTAAAATTTTTTTAGTCTTTTATTTAGTTTTTATTTGGCACAGGGTCTCACTACATAGCTTGGACTAGTAGTGATCCTCTTGTCTCAGCCTCCCCAGCACTGGGATTACAGGAGTGCGCCACCATGCCCAGTTGTGGTGACCAGCATGCTATACTCAGGGTTCCAGGGCCAGCAGAGCTGTGATACCATGGATTGAACCCAGGTCCTTGCACTTGCCATGCAGGCACTTAGACTGATGAACTGTCTCCCCAGCCCCTGCATAATGATTTTCTAAAGAGCTTCAACCAAAGACCCAGCTTTTAATATAGCTGTTTTGTCTTAATCTACTCCTTAACATATGTTAAAATATGCAGTGCTGCCATAACCTAACAACTACCTAGTAGGAAACTAAGTCACTTAGGAACTCAGGTATACATATTTAATAATAAAATAGTGAACATTTATTGTTCATGAATATTCATTGTACTGTATATTTGTTCAAGCATTAATAGAAACCTCAACTCAATATGTTCAACATTAGTTGTTTCACAAACTAATGGCATGCTGGCATATATATTTAAATATTAAACCAATTGTAAACATCTGTTATACTTGTTCATAAGTTGTGGCTATTGATATTTTTAAAACAATATTTTTTCCAAAGTTCTTTTAACCACATCTTTGTCTTACTTTTCTTTTTGCTGAGACAAAATGCCTGACGTACAAGGTAAAAGAAGAAAAGTTTATCATACCTCACAGTTTATAAAGGTTTCAGTCCGCAGTTGGCTGGTTTCAAGACAGGGCAGTAGATGGCAGAAGGCACTGCAGAGGAAAAACAGGTCACCACGGGCAGAAGGCAGCCAAGGAGAAAGCAGCAGGCCTGCCTTCTTCACATCCACCTAGGCTAATAGCCCTTTGGGTGGTGCCACCTGTAGCCAGGGAGGTCCTTCCCATTTTCTACACCCAGACCTGGACCAGACCAATCCATGGACTGATTTGATAATCACACACACTTCAGCCCAGGTTCGCAGCTTAGTCCTAGCAGCATACACTCTAGATCCAGCGGCCTCTGGAGACCCCCACGTCTGAGTACATGATGCTGTAGGAGGCACCCTAACACAAGTCATAGCAGCCTTCAACACTAGCTGTTTACTTCAGAGATGCATGACAGCAGGTTTCCTTGCTTTACTATAGCTGTTAGGTCACAATTTTATTGCTTCTGGTTAAAAGCCACAGAAAGGCTTCTATTGTTCAAGTCGCTCTCTATACACATACTCTCTGTAATAAAGTATAAGTGGGATGCTGGCATCTTGAGCAGTGACCTGCTATCAAGCTCTGATTCACAGAATGACAGCGTGGCCCTTCCATACAAAGTCACCTCTGTGGTAGATAGTATGTCTCATGTCTCCACTTGTCTAATGGCATTTGCACCAGCCAGCAGCAAGATAGTAGTTGGACTGATAAAATCATGTGCTTTCCTTTCTTAATTTGCAGAATTGCATAAATTGTCATCGTAATAGTTTGTTCTCCACTGAGTTGTCTAAGATCTTTGCCAAAATCATGTTATACTGCTAACCTTTTAGAGCGATACTAGGCTAGGGGTTGGTGCTGTTCATTGAGCTGCCTCAGTGACCACTGCGGCTCACCGTCACAAGAGGCTTCTGACAGGTAGTGGGCTTGTAATTGTGCACCACCCCGGTCAGCACTGCCGAGGTGCTGAAGATGGGTAGGGAGCTGGGGTTCCCGGTTCCTCTGGCACTGACACCTTTTACATACGTATGGGGTTAGGGTGTCCTACAAATCAGGGAGTCGTGCCACAGGCGCTTTCATGTTGATATATGTTCGGTGTTTGGTGCCACTTTTTGTGTATTTCTACCCATTAAAATATAAACTCCATTAGGACAGGACTTAGGTTTTGCTTGCTTATTGTGTGATGTCTGTGTTCCTAGCTTGTGCTAGTCAGTAAAAATATAGTGGGACAGACACAGCCATAGTCCTCGTGGTGTTAAATAGTAAGAAATCAGTCCTATTAATAGCTCACTCTTTTCTGTTGTTCACCATTCATTATAGGTCAAGCGTTGAGCTAAGCATTTTTACCAATTCAAAGGAGCTTCACAGTAGAACTACGCCATGCTGGTGCTCCCACTTACAAAAGAGGAAACTGAGGTTCGAGGTCCTCTGTTACATGGTATAACTGGATTCAAATATAAATCTAAAACCCAAGTCCTATCTACAGTGTATAAGGGCTCCCAATAGGGAACTTACCTTTCTCCTTACAGCTCATGCAACCTGTCACGAATTGTGCTTTGCTTCTCTGTTGGTGCATAATGATCCACTTTAGACATGGTAGTTTCAAGGCATAACATGTGTTCATTATGCACGAGATTCTGTCATTTGGCCAGGTTGTTTCTATTCCACAAAGAGAGCTGTGATGCTGCTGGGCCTGACTCAGACTGTTTGAGTCGAGCCCCCTGGGTCTCGTGAGATTCTTCCCAGCAAAACCACTGCACCAGAGACCAGAGCAGCAGCTGCAGTGGTTCCACTGAGCTAGCCCTTGGAGATACCAGCACCATGCCTTAGTGACCTCCAGCCGTAGTTCCTTTTCCCACTCCAGTCGGGTGTGCTCCATTCAGCAGCTGCAGCAGTCTTTCTTAGCATCTGTAAGCTCTCCAGAGCCCTGTGCTAAAATCTTCCAGGCCGCCCTAAGAAGCCCAGTCCTCCAGGGCTGCAGTCTGTGTTGTAAAGTCACCACCCCTCCTGGCATCTGACCGCCCCCCCCCCATGCACACTCCTGTCCTGCTGAAGTGCCAGCTCTGAGTCCTTCCTACCCCCAGGCACTTTCTCTTTCTGTTGGCTGTGCAACTAGAACTCTCCGAGGTTTTCCTGATGAGCTCAGAGCCTTCTTTCCTTTAGTGTTCTCTGCATGGTTCACACCTCTGTTAGCCATTGTTGACCAAATAAATCACAATTCTGCTTTTATCGTTGTTTGCCAGTTCCAACAATTCTTCTGGCTTTTTTTCTCCTTTAGAACAGAGACATATTATATATTAGTTTCTTTTTTGTGTATTTCTACCCACTAAAATATAAACTCCGTTTCGATGGACTTTGGTTTTGCTTGCTTATTTATTGTGTGAGGTCTGTGTTCCTAGTTTGTGCTAGTCAGGAAAAATGTGGTGGGACAGACACAGTCATAGTCCTTGTGGTGCTTGTATTTTGTTGAACCAGAAAGACCAGAAATGTACAGGTATAGAAACTACAGATCGCGAGAGGCGCTGTGAAAGGAAAATCTTGTGGTCTGTAAAGGAAAAGCAGGGGCTACTAAACTCAAGCTGAGGTCAGGGAAGGCTTGGAGGGCTTGGGGGCCTTTGGGTGAAACTCCAACAGTGGCCTCTGTGGGTTTCTCATCCAGTCCTTTCCAACATGTATTTAGCACCTAAAAATCAGTTTGACACTCTTCCAGCAAGAGACACGCCCTGTGTTCTCATGGAATTTAAGTGGTAGTATGGGCAGGGTGTTTTCTAACACCCTGGTAACATGGTTAAGACAACAACCCTCCCGCTTATCTGTGGGGCATATGTGCCAAGCCCCCTGGACTGCTGAGGCTGCAGGCAGTGCTGAGCCCTGTGTACACCCTGTGCTGTTTCCTCTATCTTGACACACATGGGGAATTTTGTTGTCTAACTTAGGCAGAGAAAAGATGAACCCCAATAACTAATGGTGAAATAGAGCAATTACACAGTATACTGTAACAGAATGCAAATTTTGTCTCCCTGTGTCCTCAGATGTCTACACTTAGCCAAGTACTTATCACTCAGGGCTATAGCCTGTGCAGTGTGAGGTGCACTAACAAAACTAATGTGAATTTTTTCTCTATACTTCATGGGTAGAGGATTCATTTTTATCATAGATGTTAGCAACCTTAGTGTACATTTTTTCTCTTAAGGTTAGAGCTCACCTTTTCACTTAGAGGAAGTACTTTATGTCTCCTTGGCCTAGCCTGGTTGTCAGTATCCCCACTGTGCACTTTAGGACATTATGAAGTACAGTGGAAGGTCCCTGAATAGCAGCAGTGTCTCACCTTGACCAGTGATTTTTTTTTAAATAGCCAACAACATTAATTTTATATACATTTATTTTATGCTTAGTTTATTCCCATGCCATACGTTCTTGTTTCTTCAGTTTCTTCTGGGATATCTTTTTCTTCTGTGCAACCTCCTCCTCTAGTTTAGGAACATTTTGGGGGAGCTCATATGTGGATTGATCCAGCCATAAGCTCTGTAAGTACGGTGGCGCATCTTGGGTGCTTTGGTCACCTGGATATGTTCAGTAACCAGAGAATCTACATCTAAATCAATAAGTTCAGCATTACTGTCTGCATTTTTAAGCATGTGCAGCAAAAATTCAGCACTCTTTTTGGGCCACTGACCCTGAGTCCAGCCCCACTGTTTGACCTGGGCACACCTACCAACTCCACCATTGTAACGTTGGAATGGCACACACTGCTTAATGTGACATCCTTCAGATACTTGGCAGCCTTTCGGATATCACACCCTTGATGGCCTGGATGTGTATTCTTAAAGTGAACGCAAAGATTTGAGCCTCTTGATTTGCATGATTTTGAGGGATTTTCTTGGTCTAGAGAGTAGCGAGCCATTTTCACAGGACACCTCAGGCCACTCACAGGAAGGGTTTTTTTTTTTTTTTTTTTTTTGTCTTTTTGAGACAGAGTTGCGCTATGCACGCTATGCATTTCAGGCTGGCCTTGAGCTCAGGCTGGTCTTGAACTCACACTGATCCTCCTGCCTCACCCTCCCAAGTGCTGGGATTACAGGCATGCACCACCATGCCCGGCCTTTGACCCAGTGATTTGATGACCAAGATGACTAATCTTTGGGTAGTGCATGCTGTGGTTCCACTGCATAAAACCGTAATTCCCATCCTGGGGGTGGGGCCAGATAGCATGGGGCTTCATCAGGCTACTCTGCCCAGTGCATAGCTTAAAACTTTTGTCTATTTCTGGGGCTTTCCATTTAATGTTTCTGAACTGTGGTTGACTATGAGTAAGGGAAACTACAGAAAGGATAAAGTAGATAAGATGGCACTAGTGTGTACCATGCACGGTCCAGTCAAGACAACAAAAGTCATGGCAGGTGTTTCAGCAGAGTGGACTGAGTATTGGTCTTGGGTGCCTGAAGAAGCAGAAGGTCTTTTTCTTCCACACCTGTGCTTCCTGTCCCTCTCACTTGTCCTGAGAACTACAGTTCACACACTGCTGCCCCCACGTCACAGAGTGTGTGAAAGGATAGATTTGGAACTCGGAGATGGCTTCGATGAGGGATAAGGTAGGAATATCGCGACATAAAGCCGGGTGCTGGGGAACTTCTTAACCAGAAAGGTAATACTTGAACAAATATTTGAAGGAGGTCTGGGAAGAGCCATACTAAGGCTGCTGCGTGAAGGGTTATCCACCAGGAGAGAGTTGGTGGGGAGGAGAAATTGACCCACCAGGCCAGAGGCAGGGTCCTCCCAGGAGTGCTGTAGGGCCCAGCAGGCCAGTGTGGCTGACACGGAGGACTGTAAGCACGACATCGGGTGGTGTGGAATTTCCGAGCAGACTCCAGAGTCGACACATACTGGGTCTCAGTCCCATTTGGGCCCACTTCAGGAATGTAGTGAGTGATATGCCCAGCTCCTTGTGGGCATGTTAATATGACACACACACTGCGCTGATGGAGTTTCCTGGGTCAGTAAGTACTCAGTAACTATTTGGTGGTGGTGATGATAGTGGTAGTAGACCTCTGTCATGAACTGAATACCTGGTGGCTGCGGTGGCGGTGGTGGTGATGGTGGTGATTCTTAAGGACGCAGGCCTTAGAATCTTAAGAAATAGCCTTAGATGCCCTGTGTACATCCAATCCCTTGACTTTGTGTGAAGATTTCTGCATGACTCATGGGGCAGTAGGTGTCGAATGAACTTGATGTAGGCTCAGTCTCGTTTTCAGTATTGGTGGTGCCTGAAGCGTAGGGTGGCAGGATGCTCACTGATCGTGCAGAACTGCAAGAGTCCCGTGGCAGACGTGTCTAGTGGCTGGGTGCTGAGCTGTAGATCCTGGCAAGCTTTCTCTGGCTATGCACCGTGCCCTGCAACTCAAGCACTTGCCAGGGCACCATCCTGGGCTTGGGGGCTGCTGTCTTAGCGCTCACGTGGGCTGCACGTGTCCTCCCACAAGTGCCTTCTCCAGCTGAAGAGAGAAAGGAGGCCTTTGGCAAAAATTAGAATTTGGGTGAGTTTTGAATTTCCCGTTGTATTGTGTTGGTGCAGATACCACTTGCTGGCATAAGCTGGTATTCATTCAGTCAGGTAGACAGCCACTTCTTTTCTGTTCATTTCATGTTCATTTCATATTTAACTTGTATTAAACATGTACATACTTCTCAGAGTCAAGTCATATCATATTGCAAGCACAAATTCCCTATAATGAATGCAGTCATTTTGTATACCTAAAATGCACCAATAAACTTCCTTAATTTTAGAAAGACACATATTTCTCGTACAGAATTTTATCGAGTGACTTTTAGAATTGCTGGCTTCAATTTCTCATCTTGTTTCCTTCTCACTCTCTTTTCTTCAAATCTCTGTTGAAATTAGAAGAAGCTTTTAGGCTTGCCCAACTAGCTGATCTAAATAACTTCTTTTGTCTGTGTGTTTCAGAAAGCCAAGTCCATGGAAGGCCATGCCAGTATCTTGATTTTTTTTTTTTTTTTTTTTTTACAAACTTGAACTTTTTGTTCCCCTCTGGACAAATATGTGAGTTTCATGTACCATGAGCCTGTAACTGCTAGGTAAAGACGCCTAAGAGGCAGGGATGGGTGGGAATTCCCCAACAGCTCCAGATCCTCCGTCACATCCCCAGTCTGTGTCTCCTGACAGGCAGCAAGTGGCAGTGTCACTTTGCAGGCAGGAAATGAGATAAGATTGACCCTAAAAAAGAAAAAAAGATTGACGCTACCCTCTCTGCCCTTGACCAGCAGGCCTAGTGTCATAGATGAGAAATAGATGAATCCCAAGAGGGAAAATAAGCAAACATCAACAGGATATTTAACTAATGTGTGGGAAACAAAACAAAAACTAAGTGCTTCATGTTTTCTTTCTAGGAGTAGAGAATATGTCTCAAGAAGGCTAGCATTAGAATGAATTTGTGAGTTTTTTCCTCCCAGAAAGATTCACTGATGTAGCCATTGATGGCTTTTACCTGGAGTCCCATTTGGTGCAGTTTGTGTGGGTGACAAAGGTACGATGTGCATTCTGGGCTTAATGAACATCCTGGAGGCTTAAAATAGTGTGACCATCTCAGAAAGCAAAGCTCCCTGTCCCCTGAAGTCACAGTAAGACTGGCTCGGAGCAGCCAATTTGTGTTAGGATCTGTCACTTACTGTTCTCATGTGGTAATATCCAAAGGACATGGTACAAGTAAAGATTTGCGCTTGATTGTATTATTTTAAAACTGCTGCTTATTTTAGTATTATTCTCTTGAATGTGCCATGTAGTATTCTAACAATAGAACCTGTTTTGTAGCCATCGTGGGTGAAGATGAGAGTTTGGGTTAATCATGTTACCACAGCCTTCTGTTCTTCACTGTCTTGATTTCAAAGCAACTGTTTAGAAACTGTAAATAATTGTGTTCTTTTAAGAAAATCCTGCCTCTGAAATTTACCAATTTGGCTTACTATCAGAATGAAAAACCTAATTTATGTGACTCACCTACGTAGCAGGAATAGTCTGGGCCATGAATGAGGTCTGATGGTGTGAGGAGAGCGATTGGTTGCTGGGAAGAGAACTAAGGGAAAGGAGGGCAGACGCACTTGACCACCTGCCCTGGACCCTTCTGCAGGGGCGCCTGGTCACTTGGTCATCCACAAGTGGGTAATACGGTAATGGTGTTAGCGAGAGGGGAATCGGGGCTGTCGTTCATTTTGCTGAGGATGTGCTGATGCCAAGTGGGTTGTGGGCCCAGCCACAGTGGATTCTCCTGCCAAGGAACCCCCACCACACACATGTGGCAGGTCAAGGGTCCACAGTGGCAGTCTTTGCTTCTGAGACGCTTACCGAGTGTTAGAGCTTTTGGAGGCATTTTAAAGCCTTTGCAAGGAAAACAGTGGCATAAAGAAAAGGAAAGGACGTGTGGTTAGGAAATCCTCAGGCCTCACACCATCCGCTGTGCACCCTTCATTCGGTAGCATGCTGCTGTTTGCGGACAAATGTTAGTGTCTGCACAGTGTCCCACAGCAGCACACTGCTCCTTCACTCGTAGATGTCACTTGTTCACAGTCCTCTTGGTTCTTTTACGTGTTGTAGTTCACTGTACACAACATTCTGTTTTGCTTACCCTGTCATAAAAATGGGTTTCATTTTTCATTCCGCGCTGGGGAGGGAAGGCAGGGCCTCGTGCACCCTGCAAGCGGTCTGCTGCTGAGTTCCGCCCCAACGTAGCCTCAGGCGCCTTTCTTTCTTCCATCACCGTTCTGCTTTCATAGCACCGAGCATGCAGAGCCAAGGTTACTCACGGAGTGGACGTGAGGACGCCAAGGCCCACTCTGGTGAGCCTGGTCATTGTTGCTCAGTTTGTAGATATCAGAGCTGGGATTTAAATGCACAAAACCTGTTTTAGGTACTGTCGTGCTTTCTGGACGCTGTACTTCTGAGAGCTCTTCATATTTGATGCTTCTAGGAAAATTGTGTAATGTGGTGAGCGATTCCTGTTCTCACCCCTTCTCTAGTTTGGGCAAACCAACAGAAGCCGCTGGGAAGTCTCCAAAGTGTGCATTGTCACCTGTGGAAACAGAATAATTTCTCCACTGAGCCATTCAGTCCATGACACCAGAGTCTAGACTTTTTTTTTTTAACCTCTTTAGCTACCTTACAGTATTTTTAACAGCTTAGTGATACAGGGTTTGCCGTGTATTCTTGGCATATACCATGAAATTCATCCTTTTGAAGTGCCTGGTTTAGTGGTTTTTGTTGTATTTACAGATCTGAAGCCATTGCCACTTTATTATAGAATATTTTAATGACTCTCAGAAGAATCTATATTCCCATTTGCAGTCATGCCTGATGAGTTCCTTTTTTAAACTAAGAAAGTAA